>VRLP01001528.1:0-124260 GCA_009660295.1 Lophius piscatorius | reverse complement strand
GTGAGTAGAATATAATATAGTATATAATATAAATTCGGCTTATATCGGAAAAACGGTTAAGAAATTATGGCTCAAAAACTTTTGGAGGTAAAGGAGGGGTCGCGTCGCTTTTAAAATGTCTTTCGTAAACAATTCCGTCTTCTTGTGGCTTTTGCAGATCGTTTTTCTGAATGTGTTGAATGTGTTGTGGGTTTTTTCTGCTCGTGTGTTGTCACATTGATTAAGATGTTTTTATGTTTACTTGCGTTTTCGTAAGTTGTGCGTTTGTCCCTGTCGTACACCGCTCTATACTTTTTTACAAGAACAAAAAATAATACTTTGAAAACGACCTCGCATTTAATTTGAAGAGTTCAATTAGCGGCATTGCTTGTGCGTTGCAGGGGATTGGGGACTATTTGGGGATATACCCTTTTCTGTCGGTGCGTATGAATCGACTGGAGGAGGTCTATCTTGATACTTTAATCTAATAGTTCATATTTTACTCACTTCCTGGCGTTTTTTTTTTCTTCTTTTTTTTTCCCACAAAATACCCACATTTAATTTGAGGCGTTCATTCATTGGGGATTGCTTGTACAATGCTGGAGATTGGGGACTTTTCTCAGATAAACCCTCACTCTCGGCACAGGCCTGGTTAAAAGGTTAGTAATGTGTGAAAAAACAAAACAAAATTAACTCAGAAAATCATTAATTATTGGTCATATACGACAGGATATAGGAGGATAAAGTTAAGATCTTAAAAAGCATTAAATAAATATCAGGGTGAAACACAGAGGCATGGTTGAAGAAAAAAAAATGTGCCTTGTTACAGATCATAGCTTGTGGTTTTCTGAAGAAGCTCTTTTATTAATCTGAGTAACGCCCTGAGCGTTTTCTCCCACAAACACGCTAAATATTTAGTGGAATAAAGACTATGACTAAAACGGACGGTCCGAAGGAAGCAGCTTCTGCAGCGACGCCCACTCGTAGTTTGACCTTAGTGGCACCGGACGGCCAATAAGACCCCCGGACTCATATTCTGGGTATTGGATTTGCCACTCAGGGCGATGAGTCACTCTGTCAATAAAAAAATGTGAAAGTGGCAAATGATATCTGAGCGGCAGCAGCTGCTGTCGGCTGCCTGGGCCTGTTTCAGGTCCGGACCGAGCAGAGAAGATGAGTTTTTCTGTGTGACCTCGGGTTTTATCAGATTTCCAATAAGACGTCTGTGCCGAGGCTCAGGTGGTCTGTTTCATGGCGGGCACACTTGTTGAGGCTGGCGTGGATCCCAGCTGGCACACGATGACAGGGAGACTTAAAGATCTGATAGATGTTAGATTTTCAGCAAGAATGAAAATAACTGAGACAAAAATCCGCCGGAAACCAAATAAATCACTTGTATTTCAATGAAGGGTGGGTGGAGCCTCGAGCTAAAGCACCTCCACTCCCCTGCCCCGGTATGTCAAAGTGTCCTTGAGCAAAATGCTGCGCCTCTGACTGATTTTAACATCACAGGGATTTGAGGTGAAGGACGATAGCAACTCAAAATCCCGTCATTTACGACGCCTGGCAGGAGTTTGCGATGGCTCGCGGCTTTGCATTGACTTTATATGCTGGATAAATTTGAATGGCGTCGGGTCGGAGCAAAGCTTTAGATACTTTTTTTTGGTGTAACTGTCTGTTATTCTGTCATTCTAACTATAGCCAGCAGGGGTCCCCTCAAGCAAAAGACACGTTAAGTAGATGTGATGTCTAAAATATAGAAATAGAAGAGAAATGGACATTTATGGAAACAATCATTTATCTCCACTGTTTTCTGGCGGCTGATCTCGTCCTTGCATCAAGTCCTTGCAGGGTTGGGAATTTTATCATCGCGATAAATTGCGATATTTTATGGCATTTGGCGATACACGTTGCAATATTTCAACCTTATTCCTATTTTGAAATTGCATGCACCGAATATGTAAGAAATGTAATCAAGTATATGTAATAATCTTGTTATTACTACTTATCCTAGTTCTGTTCTGCATTATGTTTCATAGTAAAGAATAAATTTACATGAAAAAAGGGGATTTTTATGCTTTAGTTTAACACATAAAATCTCTGTATTCTGTAATGTAACTTAATTAGTCATTTTCTTCTATACTTGAAAGATTTAAATCATCTCAGGTTCGCGATAATTTTGACTTTATCGTTCCTCCATGGTATCCCGTCAACGTTGCAATGTTTAATCCTGCACACATAAAACATCGTCAGAATGTAAAGACCCTCCTGCTTTCCGCCTTACGTTTACACAGATGTTTGTTGCGTCTCAGTTACTACCTCTGCTGCCGCCTCAGAACCAGAAAAAGTCCGACCCATCCACATAAAGAAGAAGAAAATAAAGACTGACTAGTCCAGTGTTGGAAATGTTGTGAGAAAAATAAGGGCCTCCTGTTCTGCAGCAATGAAATGAAGTCACAACGGGATAAAAGAGTTCATTTGTTGCTTTATTTCTCAGTAGAAAAATAGAAATGTGAACTTTATGAGTATGTACAACATTTTGTTGCGTCTATAAAAGGCATATTGTCGCAATGCGTCTGCACACTGTGCAGGAATAAGTGTGTGCAAGCTCAGACTTTATCAAAGAGTCTCCGTCCCACACACGTCTCCATGCCGGCGCTGTGGTCGTTCTTATTGTGAAGGCAACAGTTGAAAAGGACAAAGTGGGAAAAAAAAGGCAGTAGGTCCATTTTGATCTAGCAGTTTGTGATCCGGCGATGAAGGACGGGAGCATCAGCAGAGATTCCGGAGGTCCATGCTTCAGCCTCGAAGAGCTTCTCTGAGTCCTCCCACCCTGTGGAAAGACAGCTCTATCAGTATTTACAGGTGTTTCAACTGATTGACAGCTCGGGCTAGCATGTCCTTCTCTTACCTCAATGCTAATCACAAGCTCACGCCGTGTGAGGGTATTCTGGATGTGTGTGCTCCGATCCACTCTTCAGCTCTCAGCCAGCATGCTGGATCACTGTTGGGGAATGTTTCTGAAGCGGCCTGTTGCTTCTTACCTGCGTATCACAAAAAGATCAAACATATTTCATCTTTAAGCGTTTCTTCTATTCTGACTGTGGCATTCAGCCTGGAGCTCAACGGTTCCGACCGCGGATTTAAATCTTTAAAGGTCAAAAACGTAATTCTCCTTTATGATATTTTGGAGCAAATGTTAATCAAACAGGAAGAATAAAACCATATTTGTCAGTCATTCCTGACAGCAGGGGCTCTAATATCAACTGGGTATGTGTGAAACAGGCTCCGCCCCCTTAGTGCCTTCATCCTAAAAACTATACAAGAGAATCAATAACTGGCTCCGGCTGGACTAGACTCACCAAGACAATCACTACAAGCTCTGTTCAACTCCATCGTCACCTCAATAGATCATCTTCAGAAGCAAGAAGTTGGCTCATAAGTCTCATCAGTTGCACACTATGTCAAAAATCATAAGAAATTCCAGATATTGACTGAGATCCATCAGTCTAGGAAGGGTTCCAAGCATCTTTCTCAGGCTCCGGGACTCCACAGATCCAAAGTGAGACACGTTATTATACAAACGGAAACCTGACAGCGCGGTGCTTCACCAACAAGTCCGTCAGCCTCTTTCATTGGGAAGGATCCACAATGCCTGTATCTTCTGAGGAAGCTGGGGAGAGCTGGTCTGCTGCAGAACCTTCTAGTAAACTTCCACTAGCTCTTTGGTGAGTATCATTACGTACTCTATTACAGCATAGAGTACAGGAAGCGATGCAAGGGATCATCGAGACGTCCTACCGCATGGTTGGGATTCAGATGTCAGAAATGGAGGAGATCCTGGACATCAAACATCATCCATGACCCAAGGCATCCAGAACACCACCTCACGCACCACTAGAGAAGCTCATGTGGAGGAAAATAATCCTAAGCAGAAGAGGAAATCCACCTCTGAACGTTTCCTGGACAAAAACTGGACCTGAACCCCCTTTTGAGATTCTGCGGTTGGACCTGAAAGCATCAGTTGATTCTCACATCCTCCAATGCGGCTGCACTAAAGCAGTTCGGCGTAGAAGAGTGATGGTCCAAAGCCCCACCACACGGCTGTCTGTCACATTTGTTTGTTTTGTAAGAATCGACACACACAGTAATAATCTTGTCTTAAATAAATCTGTGTTGTTCACCTGATCGATGGCGATCATCGTCTCATGATCGTTTTCTTTGGAAGACGCCTCATCTAAACATCCAGAGGCCTCAGTCGGTGCCCTGGTTGAAGTGGTCCAGCACGGTGGCGTTGGTTCTCTCAAACAGCCACTGCTGGCTGGCGTAGGCGGGGTCGCAGGTGTTCATGAAGACCCGCCTCTCGCTGGCGCTGCTGTCGATGCAGCTGTTGCTGACGGGGTGATACAGACTCTTATCCTGCAGGGTGAAAGAAAAAAACGCGTTTCCTTGAAAATACCAAGGATCAAGGACTTAGTTCATATTTTCACCCTGTGGGGTCAGAGGTCAACAGCTTCATACTGTATGCCAAAGTAAATCGTTTTTAACAGGCATCACATCTATGACCCGTCAGTCATTTCCTCACTTTAACAGTCTGTATTAACGGAGAACCCAAAATCCGTCGGGGTCAGGGTTCACGCCGAGGTTCTTCCGGTGGGAGGGTTGGGTCTGTGGCCGCGAAGAACTGGTTGAATTTAAGTCAGAACTTTGAAAGATAGGATACGTCTTTGACTGTTTGTCACTGCTCTGATCAGCCAAAATATTAAAACCACCTGCCGAATATGGTGTCGAGACAACTCTGTGATGTGACGGTTCTTTCTGACAACGCTCTATCAGAATCAGCAAGAACTTTCTCAGTAATTTACGCTAATGTACCGTTTCTGTGGGATCAGACAACACGGACTCCCCACATTCATCAATGAATCTTGGGCACCCATGGCCCTGGTTGTCCTACCTGAAACTTCTTTGGTCGGTGCTAACCGCTGTAAACCAGGAACGCCAAACAAGACCCGTAGTTCTGAGGATGTTCTGACCCAGTCATCACGACTTGGTGCTTATCAAAGTCTCTCAGATCCGTTTGTCCACTTTCGCCTGCTTCCAACATCAACTTGAGGAAACAACGTTCACTTACTAACAGATCACATCCGTTTACAGGTAACCATGGTAACGGGATAATCGGTGTTACTCCGACTTCCTCTGTCCGCGGTTTTACTGTTATGATCGGGGTCGAAGCTTTCTGATGAAATGATGCATTCATTGGTGAAAGCAGTGAACCATCTCCACCTCTGCTCTTCTCCTACCTTCCTGTAGCGCCACAGCTGGTTTCCCTTCATGCCGTGACAGTCGTACAGGGTGACGGGGCTGCTGTGGGAGACGGCGTCGAAGCAGACCTTCCTCGTGTGCATGGGGTCGCCCACCCGGATATCCTCCCTCCAACCAAACGTTAACACCTTGCAGAGGAACAATCAAAACTGAGAGAAACGTCCCGCTACTGCTGCGTAACACCTCCTCCTTCAGGACTCATGGTCCTCAACAGAAGATGAGGCACCTCACCTGGCCATGACTCCAGCCCACCTCGCCACGACTCTTCACACAGCTCTCCAGGCGGATGGGGCTTCCTGACACAAAGTGTTTGATCTCCATACACATCCCACTCTCCACATTTTGGATCTACAGAACACACAAACACAAGAACACACAGGGTTCTCTCTTTAGTCGTACCACTGGTCCCATCGGTGTTGCTCTCTGATGGATGGAGGTCCGATGAACACACGATGGCTCGTGTGTTTATTATCAATTAGTTCAAAACAGATCATTTCTGCTCTGGTACTGAATCGTGAATTAAGTATCTCATACGACCTGATTGCCACAATATATATTTGCGCTGTACTTCTCTAAAAAACACGGGTATTTTTTTAAAAGTTCTTTTCAATTCTCCTAAAATTCTGTCCTTAATTCGCCCTTAACCCTGATCTGGAGTCACATGGTCTGGGTTCAGTAGGTGACAGTAACGGCTCATTTTGTGACAGAGGACTAGAGACGTCTCACATTCTCCAGACTAGAGCTGCTCTACAGACGTGTAACAGCCCGGCGGTCCAAGTTCTCCTGACTAGAGAATATCTGCACAACTATAACAGTCCAGTGGTCCACACATGTCCACATTCAGTAAAGTTGGAAAAGACTGTGACGCAAACAGTTCTGTTTCATCAGGAGCAGCAACATTTATGTCTTGGTAGTTTTTTTATGAGGTGTAGGTCAGTATTTCTGCAGGAGGGTCCAGTTTAACCCAATAAATTCTACTGAAGGGATGAAAAAAGTCTGAAAATGTACAGAAGTACCTGAAGAGTATCTTTTTATGCCTTTAACATTCAGCATTAATGGGCCTTGGACCATCCTCAAACCTCTGTCAGAAATCGAGAGCTGAACAATCCAGCTCTTCTGTCTGAGATAAAAGTTTCCCGTAGCTGTAGACAAATGTTCTCTCTTTCTGCAAAATAATGCAGTCTTCCTCCGTGCACACAGCTTTTGGCACAGAGTATAAAAAGTGTTTCCCAGATTTGTAAATACTGTACTGGAATGACCTAATTCTGAATCTATTATAAATAAAATCCCAAAGCATCATGGGGGATAGGTTAGGAGAACCACAGTTGGAGCCTGGAGGCAAGAGAGAAATTTTTCTAGACGACTTAAAGGGAAGTAGAAACAGCTGACAGTTTCAAACAAAGGATAAAAAACTTTTTTTTTTTAGCTGAGGAGAATCTGGTTTAACTAATTTGCCTCTTCCTTTGATATTGTTGCTGCTGTTACTCAACACTTTCTATTTCTAAAATACAATGACGGATCTGTACCTCTCCCCACGCTGCAGCCGGAGGCTCCACCGGTGGGTAGTGTTTGGGCAGATCCCAGGCCACCTCGCTCATGAACCACTTGAAGCTCTTGCAGTTGAGGCGGGTCCTCAGCTCCTTCTGGGCCGTCATGTCTCCGGCCGACAGGTGACGGTACTCGGGCCGCCGCTGGTAGACGTACTCGGCGTATTCGTCCATCCACACCTCGGCCACACGCTTCAGATTCTGAAAGTCAAACAGATGCTGTTTGTTTTAGCAGGCACGTATAAATCCCACAATCCCTTGCAGTTAGGAACATCGCTGTCAGTTTGCCCTCAGGATTGGATTCCCTTCACTCTGTCAGAATAAAAGCATAATTTTGCTGTTTTTTTGCAGCTGGTAGTATACAGTATACCTACTGTAATCTAAATGTACAGTATTTTACTGTAAACACATTATATTAACATATTGTATATAATATTGGTTTAACAGTAAAATGCTGTAAAAACTTATGTTATATTAGAGTAAAATACTGGCATTTTCCAGCGTGACATTGTTTTTTTACTATAATCTAAAACAGTACTACTGTAAAAAAAATGTTACAACACTATACTGTATGCATAGGTTTTACAGTAAAATGCAGTAAATATTCCCTGTTATATTACAGTGATACTGTTACTTTACAGTATACCTACTGTACTCTAAATCTTTCTTACTGTCAAAAAGTTACAGCACTGCAATGTATGCAATAGTCTAAAGTGACAATTCCCCGTTATATTACAGTAAAATACTGCTGGTGACCAGCATGATACTGTTATTTTACGTTATACCTACTGTAATCTAAAACAGTATTACTGTAAAAAATATTACAGTACTGTAATGCATGTAATTAAGTTTTACGGTAAAACACAGTGAAAGCTCCCATTTATATTACAGTAAAATACTGTCAGCTTCTGGGTCATATCATAAACAGGATCAGTCACAATTTTAAATTAGAAACAGAGACACAAAATAGATTTTTTTTTTTTTAATGCACTGACCGAGATATTGTTGGAGAATATCTCGGTCAGTGCAGACGATAGTTTATCTACTTAAACCCGGTCATAGGTTTAAGTAGATAGGCTAGAATAGGCCTAAAACAAACTCGGGTGTCCCCTATATTTTCCCTTTAAGGAAAATATGAGTTCAAACAGGGCTTTAAACTATTACCTCTTCGATAACAAAAGATATAAAAAAAACAAACCATGAGGCATAAACCGCGATATCCTTTGCGCAGACGTAAATGTTCCGAGTGTCATCTGAGTCCAGAACCATCAGCATTCCAGCCAGACTCTGTTTCAAGAGTGTGGGTCAGAATGAGGAATCACTTTAAAAGGTCCTTAAGTTTCAAGCTGAGCCAAGTTCCAGTCTGCGGCGGAGGCATGCATAATGAACGGCGCTCGGCGGCAGCCAGGGAGACTCAACGGCTTTAGACGATTTCTCATTCGGCGTTGGTACTTTGAAGGATACGAGGAGAAGAACAAAGAACCTTCTTCAGAGTAACGCCTCAAGAGGTGGAGGTGGAGTGGACTTTCACAGCTTTGCTTCTCATTTGGTGGGTTTCAGTTTTCCGGCGCTGAGGTGACCCTTGAAGTGGCGAGGAGGAGGAAAGGCTGCCGTCTTGAAACTCTCCCTGCAGGTGGAAAGTGTTTATGTCCCTGCCTCTGGTGCTCTGATGTATTTAGTTACAGTTTTTTTTAGTCCGGTCCGTATTGAGTCATGTTTCAGCCCGGCATAATTCTCATAAAAAAAGCTGTTTTTTTTCTTTTCTTCCTGCTGCAGAGCTCAGAGTGAGAATCCTGCGGAATGCTAATAAACTTGAACCGATAAAGACGTCATTTCTTTCAATTTTTTTTTGCAACGGCCTGATTGGATTTCTGCTTCATTTATTGTTCCCTTTAATCAGGGAACGTGGCTGATAAGAGCTTTTTTGAAGACACCGGAGATTCAATAAAGACAAACTACTAACACGCTGTGAATGGACCGGAATAAAAACGTGGCCGACGCGTCGCTGAGCCGTGAAGTCTCCTCCAGTTAAAAGCAACGTAATACCCGACAAAAGACTCTGAACCTTCAGTCCTGATGAATGAATATAAAATTCAAGAATGAGCCGTTCCTACGGCTTATATAGGTTTTAGACACGGATATAAAGGAAGGACAAGCATCTTACAGAAAAGTTAAGGACGTTTATTTTTTCCATGACTCAGTTTAACAATGTAGCTCCTGATACTGAATTGAAAAACTACTAAAGAGGTTTCCATGGAACTTAGTTGGAGGATTGATGTGGGCTTAGAATCGACCACCATTACGTTTATGTCCAGATCCCGATGAAGGGACAGACATATAAAAAAATCATAAATGAAGGTTTAGATTTTCCTTTTAATTTCCTATATAATTTATTGTGCCTTAAAATATTTCTTTCTCGGGATCAGTGCTTGGATCGACAATCCTTCCGCAACTACATCAAAGGAGTTAAAGAATAAAAACAAAAGCACATATTGCACAGCTAGAAACAACATTGCAAAAACTATCATTGCAAAAACTATCATATGTAGTAGTGATATACTAATATGCTACTAAATATAAGAAGCCCAGGAGTCCTTTGAGATTTCTTATTTTTTTCGATCTCGCACAACTTATTATCTTGTGTTCACAAGTTAAATTCAGAAAAGCAAAGGCAGGAAAACATTCGAAAACATCTTAGGTAGCAGCTTAAGGCACATACTGAAGGCCAAGCAGCTTGGCCTTCAGTATGTGCCTTAAACTGCTACCTAAGATGTTTTCGAATGTTTTCCTGCCTTTGCTTTTCTGAATTTAACTTGTGAAGAAAGGCTGGTCGACATTGTGTAAGTGTTCTGGCTTGATGATATTAACGTTGGCTCGGTCGTCCGCGCGTTTCTTTCACAAATCAGATGGCGTTTCGAGGTGAAAATTAAACTTTGTAACACCTGCTCAGAACATTATATGTTTGTCCATCAAGAGACGATTATGGATTAACAGTAAATCATCTTTTGCACAAGATTAAAAAAAAAAAGGACTTCAAAGTCTTCGTGGACTCTCATTCCACCTGATGGAACGGGAAAATGCATTTCGCAACAACTTCACGCAGTCGAAACCTTCTTAGGAAGTCCATCCGTCTCCGGGATTATTGAGCAGAAGATATTAACATGAGCTCATCGGGGAAGCATTCGGTCAATATGGATGTAGAAATACTAAAAGGAGCAAACCTGTTTGGATTTCTGGGGTTATGGATTATCACACAGCGGAGCTGTGATCACCTGCAGCGTAATATTTAGACTCCGCAGATTCCAAAGATATAAATCTGATCGTTCTACGACCAACAAACAAAACAAAGCTTCACCTCATTCAGGCACTAGTGCCTACAATTAAACACTTTTGCTAGGCTCTGGTTATAATTTATATTCATAAGTTAATAAAACCAGGGCTAACGGCTAATCAACTGTCTGTGCGTCCGCTAGAAAATGATTGTGGGTCATATCCGGCCCACTTTCAGTGACCATTCAGAACTCTCAGATCTATTTCCAGATAAAAAGGAGGATCTTTGAGTTGCTGTAAGAACCATGGAAATGGATATTCCAAGTTGATTCTATGGGTTCTGACTATTTCCGAGCCTTCCTCAGATGGCAGACCTTTTCATCTACCAGCGTTTGATTGACAGCTAAGCCATCACCTTTAAAGGACTAGTTTTTTTTTTAGCTGGGATGAAAATTCTGATTGACATCTTAAGTTTTACAGCTTTATCCCAGAGGAATCTCAAGGGGACCAAAAGACACATTTTGAGATTCTGCCTGAACATATGTCTCCCAGAATCTCAATAACTTTTCTTGTGCTTTATGTCTTTAGCGTCAGGAACCACAGCTTTAACATCAAGAAGAAGAAGAAGAAGAAGAAGAAGAAAAAGAAGAAGAAGGAGTCTGATATGACAGTCCGGGATGTTTTGAGCTCTAGAGCTCTTACAATCATTATTTTACTCCCATAATATCCCTGAAAAACACAGTATAGGGTTGAATCTGATGGACAGGTGGGTAGCAGGTTCACTAAAACTCATGATCAGCATTTTAACAGGGATAAAAGTCCAGTATGACTTGACCGGCTCATCATCTCTGTGACAGACCTCACTGTCGGGAGAGCTGGTGTGCGACTGATCCGCTCTATTCTGTTCCATCATGAACCGTGGAGACTTAGGATGTGAAGAATTACCTTCGCTAAGCTGATGCCGCCAGGGATTTTGTAGGGGACATACTTCCTGTAGATGTGTCCTACCCTGGAGCAGGGGATGTCCTCCATCCGGCCACCACACATCCACACCTGCAGAAACAGACAGGCAGAACCTTCATCAGATGAATACGGAGGGTGGTCAGGATCAATGCCGTGTTGAGCAGCAGTTGATCGAACCGACAATAAACCGGTTTAAAGTGGAGTGTTGGTTAAGCAGTTAGGAAGTTATGTCTGGAAATACAGTGTTTTTCGTAAAAATGCTCCCCCTAGTGAGTAAAATAGGAACTTTAAGAGTTAAATATTATATCTTACAAGATCGATAGATCGGCTCATGTCAATTCATATAGACCCAACATGGGCTAAACCAGAACAACGTTTAAGAAGTTATGTCTGAAAAAGTGTTTTTTGTTTAAAAAGAAAAAGAAAAGCTGCCCTATTGAGTAAAATATGAACTATTAGGGTAAAACACGACGTATACAAGAGAGATTGATCCTGACGTTGATTCATATGCACACAATTTTGACTAAATCGGACCAGCGGTTGAGAAATTATGGCCTGAAATCTACAAAAAAATCATTTTTTTTTTGTAGATAAGCTTCCCCTAATGTCAGCAAATACAAGTCACTTCCACAAAATCAATCCAGTTCTTCCTCACACTTAGGTCTATGGGGGTATGCAATGTGTAGATAATTAAAGACAGTTTATGAGTATTGTCCAGTAAACAGTATTTTTCATTAAAATTAAAGCCCCCCCTAGTAAGTGAAATACGATACTTGAAAGAAGAGTTTCCTCGAGTTTATTCAAATTCACGAAATTTGGATCTTCCAATATTTTGGGAAATAATGAACTCACAACCTCATGAACATTCAATGTTACCCCTAGGATAAATCAGAAGGATGGCAGCTTTACTTTAAACTAATCCACCCAGACTTCAATGTGTGAACCTGGACTGTTTCAATGTATGAACCTGGACTGTTTTATTGTATGAACCTGGACTGTTTCACTGTATGAACCTGGAGTGTTTCACTGTATGAACCTGGACTATTCCACTGTATGAACCTGGACTGTTTCACTGTATGAACCTGGAGTGTTCCACTGTATGAACCTGGACTATTCCACTGTATGAACCTGGACTGTTCCACTGTATGAACCTGGACTGTTTTATTGTATGAACCTGGACTGTTTCACTGTATGAACCTGGAGTGTTTCACTGTATGAACCTGGACTGTTCCACTGTATGAACCTGGACTATTTCACTGTATGAACCTGGACTATTCCACTGTATGAACCTGGACTATTTCACTGTATGAACCTGGACTATTCCACTGTATGAACCTGGACTATTCCACTGTATGAACCTGGACTGTTCCACTGTATGAACCTGGACTGTTTCACTATATGAACCTGGTTTGTTTCACTGTGTGAACATGAATGGGGCCTAAAGAAAGAGGATGAGGAGGGAGATGTACTGAAGATTAAATGAAAGGATAGTAGAGGAAGACTGGAGCAGCAGGGCCATATTCGTTTTTTCGGGAAAGTATCAACTGCAGAAGCTTTTACGGAATCGCCTCTTTGAACGATATTTTGGACGCACTAATGTGCAAAACAAACCGTCCTTTATAGCAAATTCTCTTCCCCTTGTCTGTCTCACATAACAGAGACATCCAGCAGAGGCTCTCTCTTTAATCCCACAACTATAAAGACAAAAGCGATGAGTCCCTTTCTTGGCTGGCAGTGATGGAAATAAAGCAGGAACAGAGGGATCCGATGAAGAGCATGAGGAAGAAAGGAGGATTTATTGGCAGCAGGCGAGACCAGGAAAGGGGTCTTGTTTTTAAGACAATAGCAAAAAGAAAAGTGGGGAAATGAAAAGCCGGATTTAGACGTGGAAACAAACAAGTTAGTTATGGGAAGAAAGCCGCGCAGAGCTTCCATTAAATGTTTCCATCAAGTCTTAGAATTAGATTCTGGCGGTTTAAAGGTTTGAAGCGTTTCAAGAACAAGGATGGAAATTCACATAACTATTTCACTGGGTAATCCTGGACTCTCTCACGGTATAAACCTGGACTGTTTCACTGAATAAACCTGGACATTTAACTATATGAACCTGGACTGTTTCCCTACGTGAACCTGGAATATTTTAGTGCGTGAACCTGAACTATTTCAGTGTAAAAACCTGTACTGTTTCACTGTGTGAACCTGGATTGTTCCACTGCATGAACCTGGACAGTACAATGGAGACATAGTGTCTTCCTGTCTGGTGGTATAAGCGTGATTATATTGGAACATGTAACTTAATGGCTTTGATGTCTTTGTGACATGTGGCCTGATTTCTTTGCTTCTTGTAAATTTTGGCTTTTATACTTTAAAATGTGCTCTTATGACTTTGATATCTTTAAGACTTGAAATGTGCTGGCTTTGATGTCCTTGTGATCTGTGTATTGATTTCATTGACGTTTTCGCAATGTGTAATGTGTGCAATGTGTGTTTGATTTCTTTTTTAAACATCTGGCTTGATGGCTTAGTGACATGCATTTTGAGTTCTTTGATATGTTTGTGACAAGTAGCTTGATGTCTTTGATGTCTTTTTCACATGTGACTTGATGTCTTTTGTCTTTCATAAGTGACTTGATGGCTTTGTGACATGCATTTTAAGTTCTTTGATATGTTTGTGACAAGTAGTTTGATGTCTTTTTCACATGTGACTTGATGTCTTCTTTGTCTTTCATAAGTGACTTGATGGTTTTGGTGTATTTGTGACATGTGACAAGATGCCTTTCATGTCTTTGTGACCTGTGACGTGATGGCTTTGATGTCTCTGTGACATGTGACTTGCGTTTATGCACCGACAATTAACGTTACAAAATGAGATAATTGAGCGAATTCCAATTTTTATTCTTTTTTACAATTTCTTTTTATTATGTGGCTGAGAACTGATGTCATAGTAGATCAAGATCAGCTTCTCTATGCTGCAAAAGCTATGAAGCTAAACACAAAGGAAAAATGGTCTGAAAGAAACCATAAAGAAGTTTACGGAGGAGCAGCCAGTGTGCTAGAGGACTGCAGACTCACGCACAGAATAACTTTTCTTGCACTGGCATCATTAGTCTTGCTGTGAGCTGGAGGGGAGCGGGCAACGATCAGAGCCTGATCAACTGCTTCCAACCTCCCATTGAATTGTGGGATTAATTTTTCAGTATTCAGGCTCCTGCTCAGTTCAGAAAGAGAAATTAGTCAATTCCCCAAACTGTGTCTTTTTTTACTCTGAGTGTGTTCAAAGAGCGTCAAAAAAGAGCCAAAAAAATCTATACAGTAGAAAAAACAAGTAAGAAAAAATAACTCCTTTCAGCAACGTCCCTTCTTGATAACCTTTCCATTTATCCGGACATGGGACCGGCACTAGAAGTGTCTGGTAGCGCCAAGGACTTTGCCTTGGGATCCACCTGGAATTTTGCCGAGCCCTCTTTTGACAGGGATTCGAACCCCCAGTCTCCCGCACCAAAGTCAGTGTCAGTACCTCTCTCTGTCTCTATAGAAACCAAAGCGCCCACCTATGAGTCTGGTTGGGTTGTGACAGTACCTCAGCCTCAATCCTACTGTGTCCAATGCTTCCTCCTCTTCCTCTTGTCAGTCTATTTCTCCCCCTCTCTCTCTCTCAGTGTGTGGGCGTGGCTATCCATGCCTCCCCTGCTGCTAACTCACCTGAACTCAATCAAGCATCAATCAAGCATCAATCAAGAACTCATCCACTAATCTGCTCCGGTCCTGCATTCCATTCCGTTCCTTCATATCTGCCAACATGGCAGATAATGGGAATCTGAAATAAGTTGGAGTTTTACATTTCTAGCACCTTTTAGGAACTTAGACCCAAGGGCCTTCAGGGGTCTCGTCAGGGACGGGTCATATGCAGAGAACTAATTTCACAATAAGTACTGGACCTGAACTGTTGACCCCGAAGGCAAGGCTATAAAAAAAGCCACCAATCCCCTGCGTTATACAAACAAACCCCTCGATGGAAGTCCTCAAATTAAATGTGGCTCATTTAATATCTCAAACTGTCCGCAGTGAAAAACTATTTCTGCAGAGTCAGCAGTCTGCTCTGAGATCAGATCCCATAGTGACTCAATGTTGAAGATAAATACAGTCAACTAGTTTTTCTCAGCTCAGAACTAAAAAAAGACAGTTTTCCTTGTATTTGATTCATATGATCTAAATTTAGACACTTGACTTACGGCTGGGAGGTTAAAGATGAAGGAGAAAAAAAACCCTAGTGAGGTAAATACGAACAATTTGAGTAAAATACGATATAAACGAGATAGAACTCCTCGAGTCGATTCATACGCACCAAATTCGGACTAAATCAGTGTATAGTTGCAAATTCATCGCCTAAAAACAGTGTTTTGTGAAATAAAGCTCCCCTCAGTGGCAGACATATAACACAAACCTTTCCCACAATCAATCCAGTTCTTCCTCTAGTTAATGTATATGTGAGTATAAAATTGGAAACTGATCCAGGATTTAGTTTTGGTGTTATGTCGTTAACATAATAATAATGAAAATTGTTATTATTAATTCTAGTTCTACTATTATTACTTTTCTGCTTCTGAGCAACGTCATGGTAATATTTTACGCAACTAATTTACACAACCTCCCCTGGAGGAGCAAGAATTGACGACCTTAACCAGATGCTGTAATATCCTGAATTCTAAAGTCATAAAGAGAAAAAAAATATTCTTTTCGTAAAAGGTTCTCCAACTTTTCCTGTGAATATCTACGTCTTCCAGGTCCGTCCACGGAGATTTAATTATGTGGGAGTGGCGGAGCATGCTGCGTCCCGTCGTCTCCATCAGAATGTGAGATTATCCCACAGTGGGAGCGGGATGAGCTCGATGTTCCAGGATGGAGCTGCAGACGGGTCGGACGTGCGAAGCCGGGCCGTGAGGATCGAGTCGTGAGGATTACTACGAGAGCCTGTTAATCCTCTCACCTCAGGAGACCATCCGTCGGCGCCGAATCAACTAACGGGGATCTTTTAATGAAAAGGGGGAAGCCAAATTAAATATATGAGGGCATGAAGTGGACTCCAGAGGCCCGGCGAGTCATGTGCTGATACCGGAATCTACCAGTCAGATCATCCTGGCTGGAGCAGGAACCCGAGTGCGGGATGCTATCGCAGTAATTACACAAATAAGATCGAAATCTTCAGACTGTTTCAACACCTAAGAGGTTTTTCAGAACCCGGGTCACGGACGGTTGCGAGTCAAGGCCCGTAATTAATTTCACAGCTTAAAAAGTGAGAAATCCTCAAGTGCAAGGTTGTCCTTTTTAGACGGTGTGGTGGCAGAGGTGGAATCGTTCTTCTCCACGAGGGTCCAGTCCTGCAGGATATGATTTATGCTGCAGTATTTAACTGGATTCTATCTCCAAGGTTGAATCTCTTGCAACTGGACTTTGTTTTAAAGGTGCAGTGCGTGAGATTTAGTGCAAGCTAGACCTCTCCCAAATCCAAGCAGGGTTGTTGGAGCCAACAATGGCCCTCAAGTGTCAAATTCAGATTAAGTATTACGACAGGCTTTTACAGACCCTGAAGTTTCACCACATTAAAGTTCTGGAGAGGTCCAGTTAAAGTCTGGGACCTTAACCTCGTTGAGATTCTGTGTTGGGACCTGAAAAGATCAAATCATGCCTTCCAGAACTCAAACGGTGCTGCACTGAACAGCCAGTGTTGTTTAGAAATCGACTAATTTGTAAAATAGATGAGAATTAAACAAACTGGATTCGTTCACAAACATAAACGAAAAATTGATTTTAATACCTTTTACCTGCAAAATTAAGAAAACAACCTTTTATTGTGGTGGTGTGTCCTCTGAGTCCGTCCTGTGATGTGATGAGTTTTACCTTAAAGGAGATTTCGTACTGTTCTCCTCCCCAGATCTCCAGCCCCGTGTCGTATCCTCCCAGCTCCCAGAACCACTTCCTGTCCACGGCAAACAGGCCTCCAGCCATCACTGGTGACCTGAGGACCAACAGAACCCAGCAGGATGAATGTATAACCTAAACCCATGTCGTACCTTCTTATTGGTTCAATGTAGGATATTAGACACGGCAATTATCACACATTGTATGAATATTGCAGATGGTGATTATTGCCCGTAATGTGAATATTGCACATAGTGATTATTTCACTTAATGTAAATTTGTATAAATGGTGATTATCTCAAAATATGGATATTGCATCTGGTGATTACTGCAGAGGGATTATTCCAAAGACTAAAAAGATGGCCCCTGATATAAATATTTAAAATGCTGAAAATATTGCAGATTGTAATTATTGCCCATAATGTATGATGTAATGTATGTAGTGTAATATTGCATATAATACACATATGAAAATAAATATTGCACGATACTATTAAATATTGCCTATAATATGAACAATTCACATAATGATTATTTCCTATAGTATGAATATTGCACATTAAATTAATTTTACACACAAAATATGTTATATATAATGCAAATGTTGAACAAGGGGAATTTTCTATTGTAATATGTATATCCTACGTAGTATGAATATTACACAGTGTAAGAAATGTATAACCATGTTTGCACATCAATCATACATGTGAATGTTGCACACGATGATTACTGCACAGAATATTTATATTGATCCCATGATTATTGCCCATTATATGACTATTGCACACATTAAATACGGCACATAAATTGAATATTGCACTTAAGAATTGCACATTAAATTCATTTCACACAGAGAAATACATTATATATTATGCAAATATTGCACATAATGATTTTTCTGAACATAATATGTACATCACATATAGTATTAATATGATTTTTGTAAACCAAATGAATCATACATGTGAACATTGCACATTTCCTGCTGTATAGTTTTGGACGTGCGTATATAAGTTTTACTGTCCTCTGAATCTGCAGCACGTTCCTTCTAAAGGGAACGATTAGGAGGGTTGCGGCTCGTTTACCCCCATTGAGCTCCAAACGACAGGATCACACATAGAAATTACCAAAAAAAGTCATAATGAGGTGCGGACAGGAAGTCAAAGTTCATGCACTCGTGGTGGAGCGGCTCCTCAGCAGATAATGAAGACGCTCTGAGAACTACAGACCAATTAACCCGCTGGAGCTCATGTGGCTCCTGTCTGCTGATTGCAGCTCTCGTTAGCTGCTGCCTCGCACTCGTAGCTGGAGCACACCTGAGGCAGGATAACCGGGGCAGCAGGTGCTTGCACACACACAGGTACACACACATGCACACACACACACGCACACACAAGCACATCTATTGAAATTCTCACATGAAAAACAACTTTCTCCATCACACGCCTCGCTTTGGCCCGATACATGCAACACTGATCTCTGCCATCAATCAGAACTGGGTCTCATCTTTTTATCCCCCTAAAGGGATGCGGTTCACCGCGGAAACATCACAAAACGCACTCGCGGGTTGTCATAGCTACAAGCTCTTCATCAGCTGGAGCAGGCAGGTAGTCTGATCTCGCCACTGAACTCGCCCTCTGAGGATCAATATAAGGCAAACAGGGCGGCGACTACTGGAAACACTGAGGGGCTTTTCCACGGAGTTTTTTCCTCCTCCAGGAGGAGAGGAGGATAAAATGATTACCCAAAACCTCTGACTCCAGCACTCGTGGAGCGCGTCGACGGTGAATGTTTAGTTTTATAATTAAAGTGAAATTAATTTGTGTGGAGTGATGATTTATCAGCGCCGGCGGTGCCTATCTGGATCGGAGCAGAACAATGTGCCTCCAGTCTGATAAGTGAACAGCTTTGTTTGCTGTCTAATGAAATTAACGTAAATTCCAATTTGCTTTCTGGATGATGGCATTGCTCGCAATTCAATATCCTCTACGCCACATGGACAAAAGTCTGAGGACAGCTTAATATGAGGCGTATATTGGGAAGTTGTTCGCCAGATTTTAGAACCAGGCTGCACGGATTTGCTCTCGTCCAATGATGGTCAACTTTTACAAATCTTCTGCGAGGATAAGGTTTAGAACACGACTTTGTGCTGACCTGTCAGATTTTTCAACAATAAACTACGAGTACATCATTGTATGCAGGGGCGGTTTTAACTTGTGTTGCGCCCTGGGCGAACCACCCTTTTAATCGCCCCCTACCCCTCCAAGAAAAAAATGATTGATGATGTTACCATTCAGTTTTTTGTGTTTAAATTGATGTGAGCGCCTTTGCGCCCCCCGGGCAAAATGTCACCCTGGGCGTCTGCCCATGTCGCCCATAGATAAATCCACCACTGACTGTAAAGAAAGCAAGGGGCCCTAAAGAAGGTAGGCAGAATGTTGGAAGCCCTTTAATCAGGGCGTGGGCGTACAGCAGAATTTTCATTAGATGCAAGCGCGCACCTGAGATTAATTGATGTGAAAATAGAAAAAAAATCTAAAATTTCTTATAAGAAATATTCTTGGCAGTTTTAGCGTAAACGGGTCAGATTTTGTCACGGCTTGCTCCTTTTGTTAGAACATCAACTTTTTTGGAGCCTAAGAATGCCAACTTTTGTGCAAAAGGGGTGCCAGGGTGTAATCTCGCCAAATGCCGCCATAACCGTTACTGTGTACACTGTAAAAAATGTGACTAAACTAGAAAGTAGTGACTAGCAACAAAAACAGTGGCAAACAAACGATCCCATTTGTGTAAAGGCTTCTGCTGCTACTACACTTCCAACTACTGGCCCGACATGCATACTTCAGCTTTTTACAGCACCAGACTCAGACATTGAACTGACCTCGCTATGCTGATGATGTCACGTTAATTACTGCAGTTTAAACTGGATTAGATTGTGAGGTAAGAAAATGACCATGAATAATTTACAATTTTAAGGTTATTTTCAGAGGTATTATATTGAACTTGAACCTGTGCACCACATTTACGCACCCCTGTCATGCACACACACACACACACACACTGACACTGGGTCACCAGTCGTCATTACCCGAGTAAATGACACACAAAAGGGTCCTAAGGAGGATGCTGATATGGAAGCAGTGGAAGAGACCGAGGCAAAGCTTCAGTCGCTTTAATGCAACTGACGGAGACCAGCTGTCTAATGAGGCAATGACGCATGTTCTGGTGAGACTGGACCCCCTTATCCCAGCTGGTACGCAGTCACCTGGCTTTCCTATAAACAGAATTTGAGCGTAACTACCCGATCACAGATGAAGGCTAAAGGACGGAATCCATGAGCCGTTTGAGGATATCTCTGGTAAATTATCTGTGTCAATGCAGGAGGACCAACTCCTAAAACTTAGAAATGATCGTGGGTGGAAAAGTTTGTTAACCGAATATTAAATCTCTGGGGCTTACTGGATCACAGTTAAGGTGGAGAAATCCGGGATCAGCACAAAAGCACTGAAAACATTACTTTACCATTTCCAAAAACGTATCACAACTAAGCAGGGTTTTACTGCGATGGATGGAATGAAAACTACATCATGGAATAGACTGGAAATGTGAGTCAGACTACAGGTGTGGCGGTCTCATCACCCCAAATGGGACCATCTTATAGCTGGGTATTAAGTTCCCCCTACTGATTCTGTGAGTTGTGAGGATATAATTTCATTTGAGGAAAATTAGCGTGCACTGTCTTTAATATCACATACACTTATTCTGGTCATGTTTGCCGTTTCACAAGACAACTACTATAAGTATTAATCCAGTCCAAGGTCCAGGAAAGGTTGTGGACCCCCTGATGGAAGCATCACAGGCACAACTAATAAAACTGATAATGGGGTTGTTATTTTTACAGAGTGAGAGGGACCAAACTTTGAAAACATTCAGTGATATTCACCCTCAAACAACCCTGCTTAGGTCTCCACAAATGCTTAAGCTGGTTCTGTTTAGAAACTATATCAGGGTCCACTTTGTCCTACTGCGACACCGGACAGGAAGTGACGAGGGACAGGAGGACCTTTGGGACAATCACTGGGACAGAAACAGTCCGTTGTTATGCATATTATTATATATATTGATGAAGTCATGAATTACATTTGACGTCTGTTTCTGTTAGAACCACGGAGCGGGTCATCAAACTGGCTACAGATATCGATGGAGCCCAGATGATGAGTCTCCAGAGGCCTTGATGGTTTCCAGACAATGACACAAAACAAAACTTCAATCAGTACTTAATGCGCCGTCTGTTATCACTCCCTCGAAGCATTAATTTAATTACACTTAATCCTCTTTTTCCAATTACGTCTCTCCTGATTGGAATCACTTTGTCGAGCCCACGGCTTTTCCTCCAGTGGTACTGAGACCTTCATGGTCCCACTATGTTTAAACATCGGCCTTTTAGCCGTCGATGTCATTAGGTCAAAATCGTTACCGAATTAGAATAAAAAAATTGTTATATGCTAAATTATTAGCAGTGTTTTTACTGCTAATGAATAACTAACGGCGTCAGCGGTGATGCAGGTGTTTTTACTTTTAAATCTGTATTAACTAGTTGATCTACGCACCAACCCTCTCCTATGGTCACGAACTCTTTGAGCAGAGACCCCAAGAATGACGTCAAGGTTACAAGCAGCTGACACGATTTTCCTTTCTCGGGGAGCTGAGGGTTTAGCCTAATGCTTAGTTCACACCAAATGTTTTTCTGGGCATGACTAATGCAGCTTTCACACGCAAATATAATTTTTCCGACTGACATCCCGACATGTGACGTTTGGAGGATCTCAACGCTGATAGGCTTTTTGTGCTGTTCGACTTTCGCCCTTGAGGAAGTGACTTTGTCTCAAGCTTGTCATTGATGTCACCTGGCATGAATTTGCAACTACTTGCAGCCTCACACTGACTTTATATACACTGGACTATTTTCACTTATAAAAACAAATTACTATAACTATAACTGTAACTCGTTATATAGTCATCATTATTCAAAAGTATGCCTATTTTATATTTGTATACATGTGTTAATGGATGTGTGTATATATGCGTGTATGTTTATGTATAAATACATTTAAGTATGTTTGTATCTATGTGTAAAATATATACGCACATTTATGTCTATATGTCTTCTAACATTTTTAGCATTTTCTATTTCACTCTATTTTCTTAACCGCTGCTGTAAATCTATAAATGTTGGAGCTGCTGGAACACTTGAATTTCCCTGTGGGGATTAAATAAAGTTTGTTCTATTCTATTGTAATTGTGCTGCACAATGAAATTGGCGTCACGTGTGGTGTGAACGCAACAGTTTTGAAAAGGGGGCGGAGCTCCATCATACAAAGGGAGTTCTATGCATTGAAAAGACCCAGTCGAGGTGGTCTGATCAGGACGCCCCCCCTTGGGAGGTTTTCTCGGTACGACCAACAGGAAGGAGAACCCACAAATCACCAAAGGGGTTTTGGAATCTCATATGGTGATCCACCCTGGGTGAGCTGGAGAGAGTTGCTGGGGAGAGAGAAGTTTCAAAATACCCTGCGAAAGATGGATGGATATACATTGTTTTTTTTTAAAAGTGTGCATTTATTCGAGCTTACTGCCGAGTCTCAAACCTCCAGGTCCGAATTCATCACCAGTATTTTTACAATGATCCAGGAAAACAAAAACTGACACGAGAAGAAAAAAGACGAGTGTCTCCTCCAGACAGAAGCTTTCAACAGATCAGTGAGGCTGAAGGGAAAATGAGGCTAAATTAAAGCCTGTTCGAGGAGCGTGAAAACAAAAATACCATTAAGTGTAAGGGAATGACAACTCGTCCAAAAATCCTGCTATTACGATGACGCGTCTTTAAGTTTAAGAAATAAAACACAACATTTAAGGTTGTGAGATTGGAAAGAAACTGAAAAGAAAGAATTTCAGTCACTTAATGGAGAAATACTGACAAAAGTAGAAACCTTTAGTCTGTTGGACAGAATAATAATGAGTTCATCTTAAGCCGTATTCTTACTATAAACCCAAACGGTTCTGTTCACATTTACTGCTCCGATCCCTCGTTACTTTGGATTGTTTTTTAATTTAGTCTTTTTAAAACAGACTCACACGTCTTTATTATAACCCCAAAAAGGTTGTGGATATTATGGAATCGTTGCGTGTTTTAACGTGATGACTCAAAAAGTATTGGATGAATCATTTTCAAATTTTGTACACACATAGACCATAGTGAGGGGAAGAACTGGAGTGATGTTGAGAAAGGTAGGTTGCATGTTTCCAACACTAGGGGGAGCTTCATCTCCAAATGTTGTCGGCTGTCATTTCTCAACCGTTGGTCCAATTTATTCCAAATTTGATGAATATTAATACACTCGAGGAGATCTATCTTGAATACATAATGTTTACTTTAATGGTTCATATTCTATTCACTACGGGGAGCTTTTTAAAAAAACACAGTTTTTAGGATTAAGTCCAAATTTGATTTCTCTTGTAAATATCATTTTTTCACTCTAGTAGCTCAAATTCTTCTTTGTCATGAAAAACAGTTACTAAAAAAATATTTCATGGATGATTTCTAAAATTTTACACCCACATGGAACTTTATGTGAGGATGAACTGGATTGATTTTGGTGGGGAGTGATCGCAAATTTCAGACACAAGGGGGAACTTTATCATCAAAAGTTTTTCAGCCATAAATTCTCAGTTTTTGGTTCGATTCTGTTCAAATTTATTCGGTATGACTCGACTCGAGGAAACGGATCTTGTATATTTATCAGATTTTATACTAAAGATTCACATTTTGCCCACTAGGGGGATCTTTCGTACGAAAATTTTGTTTTCCAGACATACCTCAAAAACTTCCATCGATCATTTTCAAACTTTATACACCAAAAGACTTAAGTGCGAGGAAGAACTGGGAAAGATCAGTTGCATATAACTGATACTAGGGGGACAAAAATTAGTAATAAATAATTTCTCATACTTTGGTTCGATTTAGAGCATGTTAAGCTTTTTTTTTCTCTAAAAATAATGAGGAAATAACTTCACATTTAATTTGAGGGGTTCAATCAGGGGGGTTGCTTTTTCCAACAAATGGGATTGTGGACTATTTGGGGATTTACCCATGATGTCGGAGACAACAGCATAGGTCTAGATAGTTCTTGTCATATTTAGTCATATTATCTAGTTTTTCAGGACAACTTAGAGCCCCCTTAAATATGTTTTAGACTTATTTTAGAACGAACACTAGTAAAAACAATGATCAATGAGGGGCCCAACAACAACAACAACAACAACAACAACAACAACAACAACACATTTGCATTATGTGCGAGATCAGCATTAATTTTGTGGTGCACTCACTGCCTCGTCCGTAACAGAAGAATGTGTGGATGCTGAGATAGAGACAGATGAAGATCAAGAGTGACATCAGATCTGTGTCCGATTCAGAACCCCGAATGGCAGTGACCCAAATCAGAATCAGCGAGTCACATCTCTAAACACAGGCTTGTTCAAACATGACATCACTCACTCAAAGGGTTCACTGGGGTCGTCGCTCTGCAGCTCCGGAGGGATGGGGATCCGTTTGTAGTACATTTCCCAGTCGAACGCCCCCCTCATGGCGTCTCCGGCCTGAGTGTCATATCCAAAGTTGTCGTGGTCGATCACGTCGATCATGGGACACACGATGATCTTCCTGTTCTGGACGATTCGGTCTGAGAGACACAGAAGGGGGAGGACAGCTCATATTGGTTCTTAAGCGATGAAGCACAGCAGAACAAAAGAAAACATTTAATTTTACATTTGTGTTTGCCTGCACAAAACCATGTTTCTCATCTGCAGCCACACCTGCTTCCTTCTTCTATTCTTGTCTCCTGTTTTGTTTCCAGGGTCTCTATGTACCTTCCTGCCAAGAAACCCTCTTACCTGATTCTTGGCTCCACCTCTTCCCTGCTGCACCCCTGATCCCCGGTCCATCAATCAACTCTGCAGGATTCGAGGCCTGTTTTTCTCATCCACCCTCTGCCAGCTCGTCACTCATAAAGGAGGCTCAGTCGGCTGCTTGTATTGTGTTTTCAAGTTTCTGATTTCTTGTACATGTCTGCTCGCCCAACACAGCCTCAGCCATGTTGCGTCTCGCTGCCATTCCTTCTGCTCCGCCACAGGTACAAGAAATCGTAGCCCCCCCGCACAATTCTGAATAAATGGACAATAAACTCCTATTGAAACCTTTCTTCTTCTTGTTGTATGTTGCAAATGGATCCTCTAATTTGGCCTTTGTAACAAAAGACGTCATGAAGAACGAGACTTAAGATGTCATCCCCAACAGCAGGGCTATGTCCTCGAAAAGTCCCCAAACCCCTTCGTTGTAAAAAAAAATCCCCCTGATTGAACTTAACTGAAATAAAATATGAAGATATTTCCACAGTATTTGCGGGAAAAAAAAGAAAGAAACTAATTTGGACTACATCGGACAAACGGTTGAGAAATTATGTCCGGATAACTTTTGGATAGAAAGCTCCCCCTAGTGAAATACAATTGATCTCATCCAAAATCAACCCAGTTCTTCCTAGCACTGAGGTCTATTCGGGTATAAAGTCTGAAAATGATTTAAAAAAAAGTTCCCCTTAGTGCATAAAATGTGAATTTTTTGTGTAAAATATGACATATTCATGGTAGGTCTCCTCGAGTCGATTCATATGCACCACATTTGGAAAAGATCGGAGCCAACGGTTGGCTCCGATCTTGATTGATTTATGGCCCAAAAACTTTTTGAGATACAGCTCCTACTAGTTTCAGAACTATACAACTGACCTTACCCAAAATCAACCCAGTTCCTCCTACACTAAGGTCTATTTAGGTATAAAACTTGAAAAAGATCCATGATCCATGCGGCAGCGATGATGATTCTATACTATCCCCGCCCTTCTGGGGATGTAATTAATGAAAATGCATAAATTGTTTGAATCCAGTTGTTTTATTTTCACTTTGAGAATGTTAAAAATATCTCATTCGTCTCGTTTGTTTGGATTATTTCTCACAATAAGGCTATCCTGTTTGCCAATCACGTTCAGTCCCCTGAGCTGGTTGCAGGTTCAACATAGGGGACGGCCTAAACTCTTCTGAAATTTATTCAGAAGCACATTCGGAAACATCAAAGTTGACCAAAGTGCTGTTCAGTCAACAAATAGAATCGCAGGGCAATAAAAAGCACAAAGCTCATGTTTAAAAAAGAAAGATCACTAGAAACAGAGACACAATCTGGGTTGAAAACCACGGAATACAAATGTGTTTTAAGACGGGAAGGTTGTGTGGGGGGCTGACCAAACATCGGGGGTGGGGGGAGACTTCTTCCACAGTTTGGCGGCTGTAACAGAAAAACCTTCAGCTTTGTCTGAGGTAAAACGTTTGTGGACCTCAGTGACCTCGAGAAGGTCGGAGATGTGAGGAAGGGCGAACTCATTAAAAGATTTAAAAAGATAACAACAGAACAGAACTGAGAAAAATAAACTTTTAAGATGAATCCTGAAACGAAGAAGGAGCCAGTGGAGAGAGGCGAGAGTGCTGGAAAGGTGCTTTCTCTTAAGTATTTCTTTTATGAGATTTGCTGATTTTTGATATGGACAGAATTGCGAGGTTAACGCAGGTTCTGCTCAGGAATTGGTCGGACATTTGGGAGACGTAGAATGAGAATCCAGATTGAGATGGTTTGGACACGTGCAAAAGAGAGATAATGGATCCATTGGTAGATGGATTTTGGAGATGGAGCTGCCCAGCAGGAGAAAAAAGGGCAAGGTCCTGGTTGTGGCGAGAGAGGACATGCAGTTGGTAGCAGAAAAAGGTAGCAGTAGAAGAAGAAGATGGATTGTAGTCATCATTGCACCCCATCGTCAACCTCATACATCTGAGCTTGTAGTTTTAGCAGGATCACTATTGCAGCAATAGAAGGAATTATTTTATAGGGATATATTACAGGGAATAGAAATTCTGTAATATAAACTATTATTTTGAATTGTATCAGTACTTTGTCTATTCTCTTGGTTTGTATGATTTCTGTAAGATGATTTTAGAACTTTTAAGTACACACCGCTGTGATCGGTGTACCGTTTGGTTCTTCAAATTGTACTCCTTAACTTCTTAAATCATATTGTCGTCATTTAAATACCATACCCGAAGCAAACCTGCCCGCGGAACTCAAGATTCCGTCTCCACACCGTATCTCTCTCCATCCCTTAATGTTCCCAACATCAACCCCGGGCTCTGATGAACACACCTCCCGCCTGCTTATGTTCCGCGCCGCCAGACACTTATTCCAGCTGCGAGCTCCACGTGAGCACCTTGACATTTAGGGTGAGGTGGGTCACAGGGTTTGCGGTGAAATAGTTCAATGAGGGACCGGCGCCACGCTGGGAGACGTAAAATGAACCCGAGCTCCTAATGGAGAGGAGGTAATTGAGAAAATGAGCGAGTCCCTGAGCCAGAAGATGAGGTGTGCAGGCTCGCAGTGGGAGCGGCGTGTTGGTGTGTGTAGCTGCAGTCTTTGATCAACATTTTTGGAGATCGGAGCGACAAGTTTTTTTGGAACCAGATGAGATGAGGCGGTCATCCCTAAAAAGGAAGTTAGGTCCCAACTAGAGGTAGACGTGTCATTTCCTTGTATTTTTCATTAGATAGCATTAACAGGAAGTAGAGAGGAGGAAGTACGATGTCATGGTTTGCTGTATAAAAGTTGATTTTTTCCATCATATAGTTCTAGGTGTTGTGGTCGAGGTGTTTCCCCACAACAACAAGGTTCTGGTTCCAAATCCGACTGTGGAGCTGCGACTTTTTTATTAGTTGAGGTAGCGTGGTAACTTTGTGTTTGAATGGATTCCTTCGGGGTCAGGGGTGTCAAACTCGATCAAACGAAGGGGCCAGAATAAAAAATGGACACGACTCAAAATGGATCATGTTTAATCGGAGTAAAAATTTTATTCTTCTTTTATTTACTCATTATATAGAATCCTGTTAAAAACACGTAATGGAAAACACTTAAATTACATCTTAATTTCAAAAAAGATCAGCAAAGCTCATTTTTATGTCTCCCTCGCTATCAGCATAGTTTCAGAGAATAATAACCAACAAACATGTTTTCATTCACAGGCGACAATAACAGCCAGAACATTATATATTATAAACTAATTGTTTTTTAATCAACACTATCAACAAAAAGGAACTTTAAATTACCCTTTGGTAAATAGCTGGGCTTATTTAACTGTTTCTTTTTTTCTGTCACAATAAAACAATAAAAGTAGGGTGTTGCTCCTAGTATCTGTTCCTGCAGTCAGGAGCAGCTGCTCCTCAGAAAATTCAAACGTGTGTTCCACTTACTCATACGTTTATTGTTTATTGTTTCCTTTTATTTTTTCTCACACATAACTCCCCAGGGCGCCGTAGCATCACGCCTAAGGCTTAGCCGAAAAGTTTATTTGAAGTGACTTGATAAACGCTGATATCTGACAACGGAGGAGCAGGGAGAAGCGCTGGTGCTCTTCTCTATCCCAGTGCATTCTGGGATTTGTAGTATCTGTGGGGTTTGTGCGACCAGCGGGCCAGTTATTAGAAAAATGTGATATTGTCTCGCACTCCGGATAAAATTGTTGAGAGGGCCGAATGTGACCCTGAGTTCGACACATCTGCTCCAGGTACTTCTGCTTCCTTCAACAGTCCAAAAACATTAATAGAGGTGAATTGGTGACTCTAAAATTGCCCATGGGTGTGAATGGTTGATGAGGTGGAAACTTGTCGAAGGGAGTGCTCTGCCTCTCACCCAATTGCGACTGGAATGGGCTCCAGTTCCCCCCAGGACCCCTTAAAGAATAAGTGACGATGGAAGAAGGATGGATATTGTATAAAATGTAAGGTCACTTTGAGTAACTGCACATTGGGGAGTCTCCCAAAAATTCTGAGAGACTTTAGATTGTATTGATGTTACATCTGCCTCTGGAGACCCTTGTCAGACTGTTAGGATTGACTCTCTCTCACTCCTCGTCTCTCCTCCAAAATGTGACTGAACCCGCTTATAATACGACCCGTTGGCAGCATGTATATGCTAAGGAGTAAGGGGCCAAGGATGGAACCCTGGGGGACACCACATGTCAAAGGGGCCACAGAGGAGGAGGCATTAACCTTGGCTATTGACAAAATCCTATTTGATAGATTGTATTTTTATGATATATAATAGCCTGTAAACTAAACAGAATTCTGTAACTTGATATATCCAACGAAAGTCTAATAAGGGTCACAGGGTTTTTTTAAAAACAAACTTACACATACAACCGCTTGAGGTAATCTAATTACAATTCAACATTTTCCATGAAATGCAAAATTTCATCAGCAAATAATTGTAGAGGTCTGAATTAATAAGATATGCAAATAAAAAAGTTTTTTGTTTTTCTGGTGAGGACATGGAAGGGTTATCAGTTACTCACATGACCCGCTCGGATCGTCTACAGAACTGCAGGTCTTGTTGGTTGGTCCTGGTCTAAGGAAGGACTACCAGGGTCAGGGGTGTCTAAGGCTGATTAATGGTGACGGGGACCGAAGACTAGTCTTTTTTTTTTATGAGCCCACAGAAGATCTGCTGTGGCACAAACTGTGGATGAAGTTCATGCTGGTCCTGATAGAAAGGTATCAGAACACGCTGTGACATCACAGAGTTGTTCTGGTGGCACGACAAGAACCTACATAATACTAGGCAGGTGAGAGAAGTTAGGCAAGGCAACTTTATTTCTATAGCACATTTCAGCAACAGAGCAATTCAAAGTTCTTTACAAAAAAAAAATCAAGAACATTGCGACAATGTTCAAAAAAAGTAATCAAACATTAAGAAATAATAAAAAAAAGAATATATATGAATATATATATAATATATATGAGAATAATATATGAATACAAGCTAAAAAATATAATCGAATAAAAGCATTAAGGCTAGAATAGAGGAAAATCAAATGTCTGAGCCCTTTCGACCTCAGACATAATTCGGTGTTTTCCTGAAAGACTGAAATAAGAATACATTTAAAAAAAATGGAATAGAAGGCAGCAGCAAATAAGAGTTTTTCCGCTTTGATTTAAAAGCACTGAGAGTCGGAGCGTTGGAGATATTTGGTGCACCAAAACTGAACACTGCTTCATCCTGTTTGGTTCTGACTCTGGTGACACTAAGGAGACCTGATCCAGACGTTCTGAGAGGTCCGGATGGATCAGGACACAGCAGAAGATCAGAGATGTATTTTTGGTGCCAAACCGTTTAGTGCTTTGTAAACCAGCAGGACTATTTTGAAATCAATACTGTAACAAACAGGAAGCGAGCGTCAAGACCTCAGAACTGGACTGATGGGATCCACTTTCCTGGTATTAGTGAGGACCCTAGCAGCAGCCTTCTGAACCAGCTGCAGCCGTCCGATCCATTTCTTAGGAAGACCAGTCAAGACGCTGTTACAGTAATCCAGACGGCTGAAGATAAATGCATGGACTAGTTTATCCCAAATCCTGCTGAGTCATCAGTCCTCTAATTCTGGCTGTACTCTTCAGGTGATGGTAGGCGGTCTTTGGAACGGTCTTAGTAGTAGTAATAGATGATTAAAGGTTCCTCTTTTGTGCTACAAGTGGACATAATCTCCTAGTAGGAGCTAATTTTACATTTAGAATGTACTTCTTCTAGTCTGGATACATTTAAAGGGGGAACTTCTCAGACTATTAAAAGATTATTTTGGTACAAAATCACCTGAAGTACCAGAGCTGTGGTTAGCGGAAAGTGAGAGTAAGTGATTATGTTAACAATTGGCTGTAAAAGCACAAAACTACGTTAAAAAACTGTATGATTGTGTTTTTAATCTCACCCAAAAGTGGAGGCAGCCAGTTGGCGTTGGCCTCACAGTGGGAGTCAAGGAAGGTGATGACTTCTCCTTTAGCGGCTGCGGCTCCCAGGAGGCGTGTTCTTATCAGTCCCTCCCTCTTCTTGGTCCTGAGGATCCGAACCTTCGGCATCCGCATCATGTACTCCTCCAGCGCCAACTTCAGGTGCTCTGCAGGAAACAGGAGTAGAGACTTTAATATGATAAAAAAAATTCTGTGCAGATATCAAACCATCGGGGGAAAAAAATATCTCACATGCCATCATAAGATTCTGCAGCGAATTATCTCATTGAGGCATATTAAATAGAAAAATAAATGCCAGTTCTCTATATATGTAAGAAGAAAATTACAGAAGATATTAGACTGTGATATAAATGTAATAACACAGTAATAGATATTTTTACAACTCTAACAAAACAAATGTTTACTAGGATAACGGTTAGAGGCTAAGGATATGTTGATTTAATTAGTTAAAGCCAATTTTAGTGAAAATAATAAGTAATAACATAGTAATAACACAGTAATAACAGTTTAATAAACGTATAGCACCGAAAAAATTGCTTATTAAGATAAAGATTAAATCCAATTGGCTACGGGATACAACATTAAAGGCTGAAACACCCGTTGATCCTGAGGTATACAAATGATGATGTCTCCTGAAATTTAGACTATTTAAGCCATTTATTACAAACTGGACTGGCTGACTTAAAACTAGATGTAAACCCAAATAGGTAACAAACCAAGGTAAACCTAGATAAGGCTAGGGAGGTATGGAGGAACAGCCAGTACATTGTCTTTGGCTCTCAGGTTTCAACAGACCCTTTTTTTGAGGGCCTAGCCTATGAAACCTCAATGAAGAGAGTGCCAATCTGATGACCCCAAAGACAAACCTACTCTCGATTTCACCACTCTAATTAGACTGCCAACCTCAAGAGGGTCCACTTTCCACGGGTACAGTATTGGAAACAATAAGACCTTATAGCACTACAACTTCTGTGTTCACATTTTGACTAGAACTTCCTCTTCGAAACTTTCTCCAAACGGCTAAAAATGGGTCTCTTAAAGGACAAAAGCTGAAGGACAGGACAAAAACTGAATATTGGTTAGCAATAGAACAAATCTGTCACCCTGACCAGGATAAGCAGTTACGGATATTACAGTCCGAGTTTGGCGCGACGCCTCACTCCTAATCCGAAACAGCTGGAGGGAGACAGAAGTTCCGCCATGAATAGCATTAAGAAGTGAGCTTCGCAGGTGAATCGTGGGGGAAATTGAGATTTGCACTTTTTGAGTGCCTTCTTGTTCCCTGTAAAAAGACTTCTGGATGAATTGTAATAAAAAGACGTGAGATATATCGATGGATGGGGACTTTCAGGGAGGGAGTCGATGTTTATGGCCGAAGTTATTATCCGATAGTCTCGTTTTCTCACAGCAGTATATGTGATATGTTTATCTCCAAAGCCCATGTAGCGGGGCTATCAAGGAGAAAGCTGCGGATCATCTTCCAGGATGAGAGAATCAGCCTGTAGTTCATTCGGAGGTTTGAATTGAAGCAGTCCAGACATTAAATATAGCTTTGACAGCTTCTTTCGGAAAAAAAACAACAACAACAACAACAACACAAGAGCTCATCGACAGCAGCTGAAAAGAGAAGCTGAGAGATGTTGACCTTTTGGATCCATCTGTTGGAAACTTTATTTAATTTGATGCCAGTTTCACATCTAAGAGCTGACAGCAAGGAAGGAAAACAAAGAAACTTCTGAGAGGCTGCCTCTAGAATACAGATGCAGACACATGCAGCGAATATGTGGGGTTATGTTCCTCATGAAAATCCCCGGGTTTACAATATTCAGAACACGAACCACTGGGAGGTCAATCGGACCTTTGGTTTCTGTTCCATAGGATACTAAGGAGTACTTTGGCCCGGAAGTGTATAAAAAATATAAACTGCTCAAAAAAAAGTGAAAGATTGGATCTCAAAATACTCAAGTTGGAGAAACTTCATTGACATACTTAACTGTGTAATTCATTGAGAACAAAATTAAGTACATTGTTCAGTCCTTTAGCAACGCCCCTTAAACCCAACTTGTTCACTTGGTGCCTCCTGGATGGGTCAAAGTCAGGCGGCAAATTAGACGAGAAGATTCCTCAAAATAAGATTGTTTTAAGCCCCTGATGCGATACTCCAACATCTCCCATCTGGCAAAGCTGCCGCCTCCGAGTCCAAGTGTGCAAAGTCTTGCAGAGAAGAAGAAGCTGATCCAATCTTGGTGCTGGATTCAAACGGGGAATCCTCGGACAAATCCGTGTCCTTGGACACAAACTTTCCCGGTCTCGCGTTTCAGATGACCCATGAAATCATGTTGAATAATAAAAGTCAAAGTGATGACTGAACAGAATTATGGATGTTTACCTTCATCGGACACGATACACTGATCTGAGCTTTAAAAAAAAACTATAAAAAAAAACCTCTCACCTCTCTGCGGAAGATTTCCAAATTTATGTTATCTCCCCCGACTCCCGTGAAGGTCGGCCATACTTATACTTACTGGCTTTGGTTTTATAGAGTGACTTCACGCCGTGACATTGTCGCTGAGGCAGAAGGTCCCCATAGGAGGAACGCGGAACCGCGTCCATGAGCTCCTGCAATAAACCCACTCAATTAGGAGCCCGACTCTCCGGCTCCTTATGAACGCCCGGCATTCGCGAAACGGCGCTAACATCATCCTGCTAATGACAGGAAACCAGACAAAAAAAATTCATCAAGGAACTTTTGCCCCGCGCTTGAGGAGAACCGGTACGGGGAGAGGTGCAGGAGAGAGATCAGAGCATTTAATTAGCATTGGTTCATTTTGGCTGAATAAATTGGAATACAGCTCGGAGTGTTTACCGAAAGCAAGGAGGCAATTAATCACTTTAATGAGAGGGAGGTGGCGTCGGCAAACATATTAGTCTTTATTAGAATGCGGAGCTGTGGAATCCGACGTCTGAGGGCCGAATCGCTCAGGTCTTGGACCGGACTCCAGCTGAGCTCTGATCACCGATCACATTCTTTGTCAGGCGGGGCCGTAACCAAACATGAATCAGCAGTTTACCTCCAGACTCTGTGTACCTAAAGATCTGAGGCTCGCAGAATCGTGGCATCCTTTTTAAAAAAAAACAAGAAAACAGGTCTTTTGAAGAGAGGTGTTAATTAAAACACCTCTCAGAGCTCTGCTCCAAAATCAGAACACAGAACTACTGCCCTATAATTATTGCTAGACAGTATTTTATGTTTTTATGCCACTTTTTTTTCTCTCAAACATAACACAGTCCTCTTCCAGCCGCTGTTTTTAGTGTCCTTTTGGTTTTTCGATGGTTTTAAGTCTTACATTCAGTCGTTAGACACGGGCCTATGGTTCTTGAAGTACAACACATATAAGTATATTTAAGATTCAAGGACACAATGGGTCATTAGTTTCTACAAACCTCAGGAACTTACGCTCAATGTGATGTGAGCGCTTTTGGATTACAGGAAGTGATGCTTCCTGCCAGAGCTGAATACAAACTGCAGTCAAACGCACACGTTTCCTCCTCAAACAACGGCAGCATCTTCCTCCCTAATGCATTTCTTTTTTTTTCGGGGGGGGGCGGAATTCAATTAGCGTCGAGACACGCAGGATCCAAAATGGCACACTGAGCTCGGTTTCCAAGGTGGCGGATTAATCCCAAGATGTTCTGGCACGCCACCAAAGACCGGAGCGGCTTGTTTTTAGTCCCTCAGCGGAATATCTCAATGTCACAGTGAGCGGCGTCAGGTGCTCGCACTTTTTTCTTCCTGCGGCAACTTTCGCTGCTTAGCCTAAAAAGACGAACCCTCGGGGAGCGAGGGAACACAAGGGATGGCCCAACCTGGGAAATATTCCCCTGTGAATGACGATCTAAGGTTGGGCTTGGTTACATCTTCATCGTGTCGTTCCAATAACTTCACACGACTTCTATTGTAGCGCCGACCAGAACCAGTTCATTAGAGAAGCCTGAATATGAAGGGGGCATCCGTCAATTCCTTGCATGAGACGAGTATTCTAGTTATTTGTTCTAAGCATTAAACAACATGTTGATAGCTTTTTATGCTAAAAGCTTTCTATCGTAAAGTGATTTAGTCGGAGATATTATGGAATCGTACGTCCCAGCGTCCACAGCTGATCAGTTTCAAGTTACTTTTATTCTTACCCATGGAGGGGTCACATCAAAAAAAAATACTTAAGAGACCTAAACAATACAAACGTGAAACGTGCGGAGTGCAAAAAGTACTCAAATATTCCACTCATCCAAAAGACGGATAAATAGCTAAAAATTAATAAACTATATAAATAGGGGAACTAGCTAAATACGATCCTTAGTGTTAGCGCGATAACTCAGAAATATACAGCCCACCTTTCCTAAAATCAATCTAGTTGTTCCTTGCACTAAGGTCCATTTTGGTACAAAATTTGAGAATCAACCATGAAATAATTTTTGACACTAGGGGGAGCTTTATCTCCAAATTTGAATCGACTGGAGGAGATCTGTCTTGTATGTGTCGTGTTTTACTTTAATACTTAATATTTTACTCACTAAGGGTAGCGGTTTATGAAAAACACAGGTTTTGGGAAGAAAATCGTTCGATTTGGTGGTCTTAAGTAATTTTGTGTATAAATGAAATTTAACTGAGTTCGTGGAGCTTTTTTCTTCTTTTTTTTTTAAATACCGTAGACAAAACTTCCCATTTGATTTCAGGAATTCAATCAAGGTGATTGCTTGTACAACGCAGGGGATTGGGACTTTTTGGGGGGATTTACCCTTGCTGTCATGGAAGACAGCAAAGGTCTAGTTTTCCCCAGACTTTTTTTATGATTCATCTGTACTAATTAAGGCTTTTTTCCTCATTTCGATCGTCGCAATCAATGAATAAAGAGGTAGCAAGTCAAATCATATTTAGCTTATTTATTTGGTTTAAATCACAAACAACCAAGCCGATGCTTTTCAGCAATCCGTCTCTCTGACCGCCCTTCTGTATTTTTCGTCAAATAAGCTAATATTTCGCCCTGAGCAACGAACATCAGAGCGCGAAACTGCAATCCATACAGACAACGTGGATTATGCACTTTATAATCAATATGCTGCAGCATGTAACGATTCGCCCTCTTCCATAAAATTCCTGGGGATTGAAAAGATCATGATGCCCTCCAGGGGAGGAAATGTCTTTAAGACCTCACTCAAACAGAGAGGTTTTGGATATAGGCTCTCAATTGGACTCCATGATGACTTCAGCTAAAAATGCTTCTTTCTTTTTTTTGTTCATTGCTGGGTTTGTGATCTAAGCCAAGTGAATAAGTTAAATTAGATTTAATGTACTCTTTTTTTGTACGTTTTTCCCCCTCCATGTTTGGAATATTGACTTTGTGTCTAGCATCCTACTCGTGACCAATTGTTGAAGCACAGCGCGCTTGTTCAATACAGATTCTTTTATATCTGCAGATATTGCATTCTTGTTTAACCTTGTTCTGTTTCCTCGTTGAAATGTGTTTCTAGCCACTGCATTGCAAAGAGGTTTTGGGCTCCAGCCGCCTTTACCCACCACTGGAGTTTTGGAAGAGACTGACGGCACTGCCTCGCCAAAAACTTGAGTGTCCCATCAGCTAATGATGGGACTGTCTTATTCTATAGAGACAAGCTCCAATCGGGCTCATTCAGCGATATTGGTGAGGTTGAATATTTCACTATCGTGCAGAGAAATCCCCGTCTTCTGTGTGTTTAACATCAAAAAAGCCTAAATGCTATGATGTTATTGACTTGTATTTAAATCCATTCCATCATGATTAACGCCTCACTCCCAAATACCGCTCAAGGGCGTCTCTACAGCGTACAGTGTTCATTTTCTCCAAGGAAGAAGACACGCCCCATCTGGAGACATAAATAACTCATCTACGCTAACGTAAACACAACAATTCTTAGTCTGAGGGTATAATATGCCAAAGAAGGCATACTTTGGAATATCATATCACATTTATTCCAAGAAATATCCCTAAATCTTGCACACAGAAGCTTTAAAATAAATGTAAATTTAAATGAGCACATAAAGACGGTCCTTCCACATGACGTGACGTTACACCGTGATAAGATGGAATCAGAAGAACCTTAATGAATGTGTTCTGTATGAACTCACTGATAGAACCCGAACTCTCCTGAGTTAATACTCACCTGACACCGAGAGATAACGTGCTTTAGATCTGTTGCCAACAGGATGGAAAAAGGAGGAAATTCCAGCGGTTCATACAAAAGAAAAAAGTAATAGGCAACAAGACCTCAGCAAATTATTTTCAGCTTTCTGTGGGAGGCGGTCTTTCTCCAGACGAGCGCTAATGATGATGCTTCCTCTTCATTCCTAAGAGATCTGACACCTCACAGAAAGAACGCCCTGTGTTCAAAACCCTGCAGTGACACCTGCAAACATTGCATTAAATGCACGTTTGTGCTTTATGTGAAATTAAGATCGAGGCTTGTGGTCGTGGAATCAAATTCCCATGACAGATGATTCTTTTGTCAAGGGCGGGAGCAAGGAGAGGGGCAGAGAACAAGAGAGAAATTATAAAAGACAGCGTGAAGCAAGTGTAAATAAACATCTGAAGGTCTACACTAAGTAATTGGTTGGAAAGGTGAAAAATATAAAAGAAGAGCTTTTTCTGAGAGGATGACTTTTTGAAAGGAGTTCTGTAGATCGTTGTTTACTGGTGACCTCCAGAGGCACAAGGTCAGATTCCGTTCATCCCTTCCCAACAAATGCAATATGTCACTCTAAAACCTTTAAAAAAACAAATCGATCCAGCATACAGCTCCGTTTCCTCCAGAGCTCGCATCAGTGGAGGTAATTAAATCCCTGTTGTTTTCTAAATATACACTCTTTCTGAAAATTGAAGATGGTATAAATATGGATGAGCAGAGAAACCTGAACAAACACAAAACCTTTTCATCTTAGCCTTAGCTGATGTTGTCCTCTGAGAGCAGTGACGCATCTGGAGCCGGGGTTGGTTCTCAATATTAAAAAAAACAAAAACAAACCTGTGTGTACCATCAAAATGTACTACAGAGCAGGATTTGTGGTTGGCGAAGGTGTGTTTGGACCTTTAGACCTGATTCTAAGCAGATTAAAATTAAAGATCAAGCTGTATGAAAGCAATGACTAATACCTCTTTATATGGAAAGTACTATGAAGGCTGTGCTCCTGTATTGGGGGGTCTTCTTCATTACATCTGCCAAGAAGGTTTGTGCGTTCAACAGTGTCCGTTGGTTAGGTGATTGGTTTGTTTTGACATCAGTTTGGTCAGAATTTTTGTTCAGTTTCTGCCCCACGCTTGGAACAAAACTGTTTGGTGTAGATCCAGATCCAGGAATTTTCTTTTTTCTACAACCTAGTGAGATGTTGATTAGCACAAAGGTGTAGTGTTTGGCACTGTTACTGCACAGCAGGATGGTTCTGGGTCCCAAGTCTCTTCTAGGCCTCAAGGTTGGGACCACAGGTCTTATCTATTAGTTAAATCAGATAAGACCCGTGGCAAAGACTCACAAATTCCAACAATGCAAGAATATGGAGGCAATGGCGATGACTCATGATGTGTTTTGTCAGGATCCAGATCCGGTTCAAGCGTTAAACCCCTGCGGGATACATCAGTCTTGTAAACAGATTCCAAAGGTAGCCTTGAACGTTTGGTGCAAAAACATGGACTAATGAATTGTTGAATATCAAGAACTGATATCAGTCATTCAACCACTGGCTGGCTGACAGACCTCTCTGAGGGATTCCCAGTAGACAGAACCCGGAACTGTTTAGTCAAAAAAACACAGACCAATTAATTTACATCTTTGTTCCCTTGAGTTTATAATATGAATAGTTAAAAGGACCAGACTATTCATACGTTGTGTTCCTTTTTCCCAGTTGCTTTCAAGGTGTCAGTCAATACATCACAGAATCTACAGTAGATCAGAACCTCATCCTCAGACCGCATACGTAACTCATCAGTTCGTTTCAGAACTCCCTTTGGATCGATCTGCTCCCACTGGCGACTCAACATCTCTTAATTAGCTCTTTTGTTCTCCATCTCAAGCTTCCCCTTCAAATCACTGTCTCTCTGCCTCGTCTCTCAACCACACTTCAGCGAGCTCCATTACCTCATTATCTCCAGCACCCTTAGTCACGCACACAATAGTCAGAACCACACAAGCTAACAGCAATGAATGTACATGTCGTGTTCAATCTGTCTGCGGTGCTGCCTATCTCTCTCCTCCCACAAATCGTCCCGTATCTCCTCATCGCCGCCGCTCCTCCTTCATGCAGATAGTCGGGCGGCTGGCGTTGATAAGGCTGTCCAAAGTAGCTTTACTTTGCTGACATCAGATTTGTCAGGAAGCCAAGGCTGCCAAATCATTAATCAACCTGCCTTGATGTTAAATTATAATCCCGCTGTGTTCATAATAGAGATAGGCCCCTAGCAGGTACCCTCATTTTTGCTTGCTAATGTGCCAGCGGGTGGTGATGTCAGACAGTCATTAGGTGTGTCACTCAGTCCATCCATCCCCCAGAAACTTTTTGCAGCGGAGAAAGACCGTATACACTCACATTGCTATGAAATGGGTGGTCACGTTCCCCCTTCACCTTAGACCCTTGATACACTTGAAAAGAATACGATTTGGCCAGTGCAGAAATGCATGCTGGTTTAGTTGCATGCAATAAAACTGAAACAGCATTTGTGAGGTGTAAACATTCAGCAGCTCGTTAGCAATAGCATCAGAAGAACTGTCTAGCTCAGCTAACTCTGAATGTGACGGTGATTCTATTAATAATGAAACTGAGACGGAGTTGCTATAAAACTAAGATGAACATTCACAAAACTAACGTTATAAGACAGGCAGTCCGGTACAGGAAGTGTTAAGCTAACATCATTTTGCTGAATTAAGGTTACTGCAAAAAAAGTGTGCAGTGGGAGTCATGCATTGGGAGTCCATCCTTGGTGCAGCCCACCTGCCCCATCATTAATCAACGATGGGCTCTGAACCCCTTCTTGTTTGTTATGGTGATGGACAGACTGACAGATGAGGTCAGCATGAGTCTCCGTGGATTTGATGTTGGCGGATGAGATTGTGATCTGTAGGGAGAGCAGGGAGCAGGTGGAGGGAAACCTGGAGAGGTGGAGGTATGCGCTGGAGTGAAGAGGAATGAAGGTCAGTTGCAGCAAGACAGAAGCTACTCCTTGCCGCCGTCTCAGAGGCAGAAAAACTCAGGACCCCCATTACGCCTCCCCCATTGCCTTTCAGAGGGGCAGAATAAAAGGTGGACCAAGCCCCCCTTCAGAAAGCTGTGTGAAAGGGGCTTTAGCGTAATCCTTTTTAACCCTGCTGACACTGGTGGAAAAAAACTTGTCCTGGTGGAGGTTAAAGTGACAGGTTTTATGGAAGTTGGAACAAAAACAGGCTTTTACAGCTGTAAAACCCTCTCATTCGTCCTTTCTTATTAGCCACAAACTGCACTTTATACTTTATGACTACTTATTACTTATTATTTTTATTGTTACAACATGTCGTGTCACCATGGAAACTCAGACGCTCCGCCAATTCTCAAAGGCGCAGTGAGAAAAGAAGGCGCTGACGTGAGCCAATCGAGTCGAGATCCTTCTAAAATTTCTGTCACGCCTGAAAACCTTCCGATAATTTTACTTCTGTAGGGGGGGGGGGGCGCTTATCGGCACTCACGGCCCCGCGTACACTTGGTGAAATACAACAAAGGAGTAAGACAGTCAGCTCCACATGACAGTCCTGAGGCTCATTTGCGAGCTGAATCGGTGCGAGCTGAATCGGGCCCAATGGTACCGTGTACGCCCGGCTTAAAAAGAACAGAAAGTAGAGGGAAAAGATAGGAAGAGGGAAAAGGCTGTGGTTTGAACATTTTATTCAAAAGATTAATACGTCCCAAAGGAGGATTGTGAAAATTCTGAATGGGATAACTTGGTTTGAAAAAAATATACAACACCATCGTCCATCTGATGTATAAAATAGGCTTTTTGCTTATATTCTACCCGTTGAGTTGGTTTCAGGACTTTGGACCCAGACAGACTGACATGATGGAAGATGAGGAATCCACAAACTGAAACACTCTTACATACAGCATCGCCCTCCCTTCAACTATTACCTCCTCTGTACAAGTTGGAACCACTTTTCCGGACCCGTCTGGCCACAAATCCGTGAAATAACTTGAGCTCCACCAGCAGAATTAATTTCACGCCTTCCACTGCCACGGTTGCGCCGCTCCATGCAACCGTTTACTCTGTGTGACCGTCTTTACACGGCGGAGAGGAGGATGGAGGAATCCCTCATTGAAATCACACTGGTAGGTGATATCCACGTGATAAGGATATTAGTCCAGGTGCATACAGCGAAATGGGTTCAATGGTTGATATGTTGACCAAATGTCAATTTATCTCAACTTTCTACTGACTAAATATCATTTTTGGTCCAAGAAGCACATGAGAGCATCAGCAGACTTTGCACCAGGCATAAGGATCGAAGCCTGAAGTTGCTGATTGTTACAATGAAGAGGAAGGAGAAGAAAAAGGGAAGAAGAGGAAGTAGTAGCAGTACTCAGGTTGGTCAGAGAGGATAGGCAGTTGGTCGGTGTGACAGAGGAAGATGCAGAGGATGCCGTAAGTTGGTAACAGACGATCTTCTGCGGCAACTCCAAAAGGGAACAGTCGAGAGAAAAGGGGAGTAGCGGTACTTCAGTTCCTCAGTAGAGGAAGGACGAGTGGAAAAGATGAGAGAGCAAGGAAGGAAGAGAAGAAGGAAGGGAAAGAATAAATGGTGGGATGAAAGGCATGAAGGATGAGAAGAATTGAGAGCATAAGCGGAAAGAAGAAGGGCGAAAAGAGGGAGGGATGGGGCAATGATTGGGAAGAGGAGGGAGAAGAAGAGGAGAAAGGAGTGGAGAAAATGAGAGAAGCAGGAGGGAGACGAGGACATATAGAAAAAAGTCGAGAAGGATAAGAATGACGGGAGATGAAGGGGAAGAAAGAAGGGAATAATTAAGAAAAAGAGAGTAAGAAGACGGCAGGAGGGGAAAAAAGAGAGCAGGGAACAAAGGGGAAGGAGATGAGGGAGGGGTTGTGGAAGAATCAGGAAGAAGAGAGGAATGATGGGTTCCAGTCATTTGAAAGACCAAATAAAAAAAACAGTAGAATCTACAAAAGTTCATTTTTACCCCTTTGATGATTCAATAGAACTAACCAATCCACTGCAACAGGTCAAAGGTCAACCAACATAACTCATCCATCTACTCTGGTACACTAGTTATCAATAGCAGTCATTTTCATACATTAAATATGTATTCTGGAGCCTGTAGCACATTTTATCTGATTTGAAATGAGAATAAAAAGGTTGATATCTAAAAAATAAATTAAATTGCCTAAAAATCGAATCAAGGGATGGATTTTTTTTACCCCTCGGTCGTAACACTGACAGCAGATACAAAGATTTAATTCCTTAAAGAAGTTTGAAGTCTCAGTTTGGGTACTCTTCTTACAATTAGGATGTCAGAGAGCAGAGATTTGTCTTAAATATTGACATTTCTAATGCGATCCATCATTTTCTCCCTCTGCGGCTCTATGATGGATGGACAGGAGACGGCTATCAATCATTCTCACTTCGATAAACTGATTTTAATGTGAGGGGCGGGTCTTTGACCAGGCTTGTCAAGAGCACAAAAATCCTATTATTTAATCTTTTTCAGAGGACATCACGTCCACCGTTCATCATATGTTATCCACTCATGTTTCAGCAGCAGAAAGTAGCAGAAAGAAAAGGAATAAACGTCTCAATGTGCTTCTTGGCGGCGCAATGGGATGTAGACGTTTCTTCAAATGCACCGATGTTCTCATTTTCCATAGCCATCTAACTGTGAAATCAAATCTGTGAAGGCTTAGTCACGATCTTACACCTGGTGCCTTAATGTGGATATTTAACAATCTTTCAGAGTTCACATATAGTGTGAGCGTGTGTGTTTGAGAGGTGAAGAAAAGTCGATTTAAAAAGAGCCGATGTCGGCGCTGATGGCTACATTTGCTCACCGCGTCACGCATCAGCTGCCGGCTGTGAGTCAGTCAGAGAGAGAGACAGAGAGAGAGAGACAGCCGGAATGGTGGAGTTACTCAAACCTGATAAGTAGAACATTCCTCGAGTGAAGAAATGTAAAAACTAGAAAAAAAAAAGGAACGTTTTTTTGAGGGACTGAACTGATTTTTGGCTTGTAGGAGGAAGAGGAAGGAGGCTTGAGAGAAAAACTCCTGATACTGCTCTTCTCTGACAGGAAGTAATTTCATGGATACCTTGTTCTAAGTGGACACAAATTTTGGTTGACTTGAGAAAGGCAATATACGCCCATTCCAATTTGCATACCACCACGTGAACAAATGACAGGAAATACCATCAAACTTGAAAAAACAACCAGAGAGCACAAACCTCGCGCAAACCAAGGCCCAACAGTACCCAAGCTTTAGGAAAGATTTATGAAGTTTCTCCATTAATATCTGAGTTATTGCCATCCTCTAAATCTAACGGGAACAGGAACTACAACAAAATCTCTGAGTATCTCTCAAATACTCTAGTTGCTGGTCTCCTGCACATTCCCCTTCAGCATCTCTGTTCAGCACACGTATCTCCCAGCTCCAACCCCAAGTGAACTTCAGAGGAACTTTTTTTCTCCTGCGCCTTCCACTTCAGCATCTCTGCTCAGCCCACTGATCCTCCGGCTCCAACCCCAAGTAAATGTCAATGGATCTATTGAAACTGAGCCTAAACTAAGATCAAAGGAATCAAAGGCAAATATAGCCACTTTGCAATGTCACTACTCCAAACTGCTTCTAATTTTATTTCATTTCGTTTTAAATGCTCTCAAACCACCAAACATCACCAATGTTTAATCACCTCTAAGATATGCCAAAATCTACCTCTGGGTAAAATTTCAGGCGAGTCCCTCCTGTAGCTTTTTTCCGTAATCCTGCTCACAAACAAACAAACAGACAAACAAACATAAAAACAGAGTAATAACGTAATGAGAGATAAAATAGAACTAAACTATAAAATATTGCTTTACGGTTGCCCACGCTTGCCGTTTCATGAGGTGATTAAGTCTAAGGATTGGACTTTTTTAAGGATTGAAATTTGAGAATGCTACAAATAGAAATGGCACTTGAGACTTGAGGCAAGAGTTGGATGCGAAAAAATAAACTGGATGTACATTGCCCAACGTTTTCCTACTCTGAGCAGCTTGGTCAGTGACCAAGTCAGTGATGCTTTTCTCCCTTCTTCTAAAGTGCTGATGCGTTTCTCGTGTCGCTGCAACTCAATTTGAGCTCTCTCTCCAGTTCACTCAAACAGAGTGAATGCTTCAGGTGTCCACCGAGCAGGTGAAGTCTATGGGTCGGCAGAGTCATCGGCCACCGCCACCACCAGTGTCCAGACTCCACGTGGGATATATTTGTTATTGATCAGGCCAGAAACCCTTCGATCACAATCTCCCTCAACTTTGTTTGAATTCTTTTCAGACTCATAACTTTAGGACCATCCAATTAGTAAAGTAAATTTTGGGATTGGCAGGAGGAGGTATTCAAATCAGAAAAAGAATAGTTTTCACCCCAATGAATGATGTCAATGGAATTATTTGAAGCGTGAATGTAGAGGAGTGGATGAGTTTTTGGACTGGAAGATGATTTAGTTGAGATTGGATAAACGAGAGAAGCTGGTTGGAATTAGCTGAGCTTCACAGGGTTTTAGTCTGTGAAGCTCAGACTAAAAGCTTCAAAGCTGACTTCTAGGTCTGAGATCGGTAGTACACAAAACTGATGGTAATGATGAAGAACATTTTACTTTATAATGAAGTTTTAATCGCAACGCCCAGTTTCACTCTTTAGTCCAAATTCACCAGGCAATTTTTCCGGTTCACCGCAGTCCCCAATGCAATCGGTTCTAAAAACTATTACAGGCAGAAGTAGCAGAAAAAAACACTGAGCTGAAAAGCACTGCAGGCGACACCCTCTCTATGATGCAACTAACGCTCGTCCGGCACATCATTAAGACTGCTTTACCTCGCTGTGCAGTGGAGAGAAAACACTCAGACTGTTACTGACCCCCATCTATAGAAAAACAGGGGATCTAATTTCTCCGACCAAAGAAACAAAAAGAGCCACAGGTGTGAAAAGAGGGATTGAATCGATGAAGGAAAGGACAACAGGTTACTCCCACAACCACTTTGCCACCACATCTCCAGGGTTCTTGTTGCTATGATACCTCTACGACATCACTGCCACCTGACAAAGACCATTTGTCATCTGCAGTTTGCTCTCCAGGGACTGAGGTGATTGTTTTGCCAAATTCCTGCCATGGAAAGTTTCGCATCACCTTTTAAAGGTGCAGGGCATAAGAAGTAATGGCGTCTTGTGATGAAGTTCCAGATTGTAACCCATACCAGAACTTAGCTCATCCCACCTACTCATGTAATATGGTGGCCTGCAGCTGTCAAAATGACCGACTCTGAAAATCTACGGGTCAAAGGTTACATGTAGGTCCACAAATATTTAATTGGTTTGTATTTTGGTAGCACGTACAGTTTTGCCAGGAACCGGTCTCATCTCCCCCGGGTAAAGGAGGAGAGAGTGGACACAGTAATCAGGCCACAGCCGTCCGGATGGTGAGCACTCCACATTTTTCAAAGCCGACCCAGAACCGGTTGCAGTGAACCCTCACCAAACAGGTGCTTTGTCCATTTGGTAGGCACCATCGAGCGCCGGGCAGAGATGGACACGCAACCCTCACTCACTGAGATAACGACCCTGGTGGAAGGCTGGACCTCACCGGTTTTCTTCTCAACAGTTTCATGAGTTTGATCTTCAGGTTTTCCCTTTTTTTGTGGGGAGATTTCAAACTACATTGCTTTTACCTGTGCTATTTAAAAGGTAGCCTCCATTTCTCAAATTTCGGTTGAGGGTCGCGCTGGGGTTAAACATCTCTCCTCCCTGTGAAGGGAAGACGCCACGAACAATGACTCCATGGTCCGGAGATGAAGTTAGGTCTGGTTGGTGGTTATTTTTCGAGGCAAAACCTTTCTTCATCATCTTTCTGCATGAGGCACGGACAGTCCTCTCTAGAGTGTTCAGTTTTGTCCACTCTAGGTTTCCCTACAGCCCAACATGGCCGACAACATGGAAGAATGGAAGAGGACCGACCCCCTCACGAGTTTAAAAGGACTCATCCTGTTTAAAAGAAGAAGAAAAAAAGTTGTCTTATATAAGACGGCAACGATAAAAAGTGGACGGCCGTGGCTAATCCCTCCAGAGTTCGAGTAATGCGTCACTGTGGGGACCGCTGACACATCCATAGTGAGGCATTACAAGGGAAGCCTTGACTCAAGGATGTTAAAAATGAAGGTCAAAAACATCCTCTTCCGGCTTAAAGCGCCTAAACATTTCGACGCAATGACGTTCGTTGAAAGAATGAGTGAATGAATTCATCACTGTAGAGCCCAAAGAAGGACTGCAGTAAACAACTGTTAGCATAAACTGTTGATCTGTTCAATTCATGAAACTGAAAAGGTTTCAGAAAGCTAGCTGACCTTTTCAAATGACTTGCTTTGTGCATCTCATAGTCGACAAGTCCACAATACGGAATGGAAAAACAGCAAATCTTAACATTTGGGTTTTGTTTTGATAAATTTTGAACTTATGATAAACTAATGGTTATGAAAATGGTCTGTAAATTGTGCTTTAGCGCATTCACTTCCACCGGAAGATTCATAGTTTTAGTGGAAATGTTTTATTCTTGTTGTATTGAAGTGCTGACCTTCTCTTTTATCCGTTGGTACCGGCTCAATAACTTTAGAAATAAGAAGAGGCTAAAAGCGTAGTCAAAGTGTGCAGTGAGGTCTTGGGCATAAGATTAAAAAAGCTGCCTCTTCTGCACAAAAACAGGATCCTGAAAATCCCTGACCAAAGGGTTCAGGTACAGATACGTTCTGCCAAGGACCAGAGCAAACGGACTCCAAAAAAAGTATTTGTCCCTGCTACAAAAGGCCTTTTAAAGACTCTATGTGGGTTTTATGGTTTGTTTGTTTTTACGTTTGTCTGATGTTTCATTGGCGCAGGAAGAACGCGTGGAAGTCACTGACCATCGTGGATCTGGGTTTTCAGAATAAGAGCGCGTGATGAGGAGTTTTCTGCTTTTAAAGTTGCTTTGGATGATTGATTAACGTGAAACTTCCGTTGTGTTTACCACAAAACACGACCTCACTAATACCTTAATATTTGAAATTGTTGTAATGTTGTAATGTTAGTCAGAGTAAAACCACTCAGAGGTACGGCAATGCCTATTCCACTCCCTTACTACCTCCATCAAGTCTCCAGTGAAGAAGCTGTTTCCTCAACATTGAAAGCATCACAGTAACAATAAAAACATTTCCCGATCACATGACACATGCCCGCCCTCTGATGAATCTCAGTTGAGGTCCTTGTGGTCCAAAACTCTTCCTCTGAGCTCAGACAGAGAATAATTCTCCTTACATCTATGAACAAGGTCCCTCCTCTTCACTGCAGCAGGGAAGGGATAACTGGGGCTGAGGGCGGGGTGTATAAACAGCTCCAAACACCCACTGCGAGGTAATGAGGAGGTCAGACAACGACAACAGAGGATCCTTTATAAAACTGGAGGTCATTTCTATAATTGTAACATGTGTAATCTAACCCCCCTTCAAGGCAATCTCTATAAAAACCCTGCATCACCAACGCGTGCTGAAGTGTCATGAACACATAACAGGTCATTAGCATGGCTGGGGGCTCTGGAGGTGCAGAGAGACGGAACTCAGCATCAGCGGAACGGGGGGAGATCTCACCATTTGTGTGTGTGTGTGTGTGTGTGTGTATGTGTGTGTGTGTTTCTTCCGTAGGGATGAGTCACAATGAAAATGACTCACATTTATAATGTTTTGTGAATAAGAATTAGATCACGAGCTGCTGAAGACTCAGCTCTCTGACAAAAGCAGCTAACAATGAGTTTGAAAGGCCGTGTTCAGAGTCCCGCGGTTCTGGTCGAGGGCGCCTTCATACCTTAAAGTCCGAAACGAGGTTCAAGTTTTTTACTCTGTTTTTTATACTCGATCCGGTTAATTCTCTTCAAGCTCACTAATAAGGTTGAGATCCTGTCCTCCTTCATTGATTCATTTGCTTCTAGATCAAATCTCGTATCTTTTCTAATGCTTGAAGAAAAATGTTTTCATTCGCTTTGTGCATATCGCTATTAAAAGGTCCAGTGCGTTCAATTTGGGCTGCTGGGAGACGCTCTAGGCCTTCACTTCAGCCGAGTTGAATCCTGGCGAGCCAAGTTGAATCCTCCGGGCTGCCGAAAGATTCTACATCTAAATGTTCAATGAATCTTCCTGTTTGCTGTGACAACGAGGATTTGAGTATTAACCTCCAATTGCCAAAACACAGTAACAACTTAAAACTCAACATCCCTCTCCGTCTGCACCAACATGGCAGCCTCCACACAGAAATCAGGACCTCTATGGATCTATGGGACCTTTTTTTCTTCTTACATCCATTAATGTTATTTACTTTAATCTGAAAGTACACAGAAAAATACCTTGTGATTAATATTATATTCCAGTTATTCAAAGGAATACCAGTCAATACCCCGTAAATCCTACACACTGAACCTTTAAATACCTCGTGTCTCATGAACAGTTTAACTAAGTCACAGTCGGTAAAAGGACATTGTACCAATAAATGTGCTAAAATAACCCATGGCTTGGTCGGCCCTTTTTAAACCCAGCACCGGGTATCCAAACCGGGATAAGTCCAAAAACCAGGATACTGGTGTGCATATTTAGACACCGTCAGTGACGAAGAACAATGCTGAGTTCCCGTCTTGAAACAAACACTCCTCAAACTTTGGAATAAAAAAAATTCTAAAACAATGCTCCATTCTTTCTGCCTCTCATCCCAACTTTTTTGACTTAACGTTTGGGCCGGAGATAAATCCCCACCTCCATTCTTGCGATTCTCTCACTCCTTCATTCATTATGCAGGGATTGAGCTCCCGGCATCGATTTGTGGTCTCCTGCTCGGAAACCAGCCTGGATTATTCTCCCCGACATTGTGACACCAGCTACTCATCCACAGACCAGAACCGATTGAAGTTCAATTTGTCCTTGTGTCCGTTAAGCCGTAATCACAGCCCGGCTCGGTTCTTATCAGAGGTTGGTGGCGGGGAGAGGGAGTGTCGTAGCGAACGGCCCAAAGAGGTTAAATACCCTGCCTGCTGCATTGTAATGTTCTCCCATCCATCCTGACGCTAGAAGGCTCCGACCCATCCCGGCTGCAGCTTGGTGAATCCCACCCACCGGGCAGGTTGCCAGAGGGGAGGGGGTGGTAATAGGAAAAATTGGATTTGTCTGAATCCTAAAGTCAATTTTTACTCAATTAGAAGTTTATTTGGGATTCGATTGAAAGCCCTGAAATGGGGTTTGATTGCGGGAAAAACCTTCTGAGTCTTCTGTATACGTCTATAGAATCATTGCAATTTTCCAACAATCAATACAATTAGATGCTGTCTCTAATTAACCTTCCTAATATCATCTAAGTTCCTCTCTGGACTCCAGCAGACCTCTGAAGATGTGCTGTGGTATCCGTATTAGCAGCTGTTAATCTTGTGAATTCTGATGTGGGTTCTCCAAGGATCGGAGTTGTTTGTCCCGCACATCCCACAAATGCTGGATTGGATTGAGATCTGGGGAATCTGGAGGCCGGGAACTGGTTGTGCTCCTCAAACTGTTCCTGAACAATTCATGCAGGGAGTCAGGGAGCAACATCCTGCTGGGCAACGTCCAGGTAGGTGCTACATATCAAAGGAAATATCACATGATTGGTTTCTCAGCAGCATTTCATAGACTCTTCCCATGAGCCATCCCGGTACCATCTCCTCCCCAGGGAAGCGACACACACTTGCCCAGATATCAGACCAGACAACACTGTTTCTTTGTTCTGTGGTCCAGATGCTGATGTGACAGGGAACGAAGGTCACTCTAACTGGTCTTCAGCTACTCAGCCTCATGTACAGCGGGCAGAGACAGCACGCTGTGATGTCTCTGTGGGCCGCCACACCTTTCTACCGGAACCAACATCAACTTTTCAGGAATTTGTGATACAGAAGCAGAAAACTACATAGAAGGAATTTGACCTTGTATCTTGTTGCAAACGTGCATCACAAAAATCTAAGCGTAAAAAATACACAATACACACATTCAACATAATCTACTATGAATATATAATATGTAACAGAGGAAGGTGTCGGGTGAGCAACGATGTAATGTTTAGACACACATACACAAACATGCGTGGTTGGATAAAAGTGACCACGACCCTAAAGGTCCTTCCTCAGACCTGCCTGGTAGCTATTAACTACTGCAGATCAGGACCACCGAGCAAGACCTGTAAAATATGTTCTGACCCAGTCCTCTAGCCGTCACAATTCTATGTTCGGCCATCCTAATCATGAAGACTAAAGTGTATATTAGCATCTGCGTTATCTTGAAAATATGCTTTAAAAAAAAAAAGCATTTTTAATCTACATTATAACAGTCGTGTTTTGTTCCCACTGTGCTGCAGCAGTCGGGTGGAAGAGTTTGATCTGTGGTCTGATGGTTGTTACACGCCTAAATGATTCTGAGGTGGCGGAACATCTCATTACCATGAAGACGAATCCTTCAACGAGGGGCCTTGACAGAGAGCGCTAATTAACAATGAATTAAACTGTTCCTTAAAGAGGTCAGGTGACGGGGGGGCGACGCTGACAGATGCACTCAAAGCTTTGCAGTAATGGACAGGAGACGTTTAGGCAGCCATTAGCATCAAGAGACACGTCGATAGCGGTATGCAGTCGTACGATAAAGCACTTGGTTATGCAGGTTCTTCAAGCATGTAGGTTATAATATCCCTGAAAGGTCTGCAGATCCTTTGTGTTGACGGGATAACTCGAAAACCATTTCCTGGATCATTTTCAAACTTTATGCCCAGATTGGCCCTCGTATGAGGAAGAACTCGATTGATTTGGGTAGAGATTGATCATATATTTCTGAGACTAGGGGGAGCTAAGGGGAATGTACCCAAAAATTTCTGTCTTCAATATATCAGATTTTACTCTAAAGGTTCACATTTTAGTAACTAGGTGGAGCTTTTTTTTTACTGTTTTCAAACATACCAAAAACTTTCACGGATCATTTTCAAACTTTATAACACCACTAAACTAAATAAGATCTAGAAAGCATTGTGTGCTTCATTTTAATGTGCATTGTAACAACTCCCCCAACGTCTTCCAGCTTTGTCTGACAGCCTCCGGTTAAATGTGTGGGTGTCGAAGACAGAAGTATAGAAGAACGACCATGAAGAACTCAGGATTCCCCGTCAAGGATGTCTTCTAAGAAAGGACGGTTAGACAGGAGAGAAAGTTCTGCTTTTAAAGCTGAAATAAAGTACTCAGATCTATCAAAGGGCCAACCTCTCAGTGTGTGGAAGACGTCAATGAAATTTCAAAAAAACAAAAAAAACATTGAACAGTTTTTTTTTTAAAGTTATGCCCTAGAAACTTTTATCTGGGCTTTAATTCAACTTGTAACCATGGGAACAGAAAATATTTAAATGATAGGAGTTCCTGAACAACAAAAGGAAGCACTTCTCTATTTGGGTTGTTGCATGAAAAACTTCCAGAATACTTGTTTGAGGTACACAACAGTTTGACCAACTCAAACCCTTCTCACATCCCGCCTCCTCTCCTTATTCATGGCGGGGGATGTATGCTGATCATTTGTGATGTCATCAAGGTAAAATTTTGGACAAATAAAAGATGCATGTTTTTGTCACCACAAAACAAAGAGTTGGTTAAGTTAACTCCTCTAAAGTAATGCAGGCAAACTATTCTCTTTCAATTTTCACTTAAGGCTTTAAAAATAAAGATATTTTATGTTAACTAAATCATTAATTTTTTCATTTAAATCAAGTTGTTTTGTAAAAAATAAGCAGAATCAGAATCAACACAGTTCAAATTATACATCACTTACACGTCACTTTGATGTCTTTGTGACATGTGGCTTTGATGTCCTGTGATAATAAGGGAAATGACAGGTGGGCCGGCTCCTGCCTTTTCATGAAAGAAATCTAAAAAGTTCTTTATATTTTTTTCTTACATAACAGCCCAGAAGCCTTCATTTCAAACGTCATCATTTCAATGCAGCTGTCGTTTCCTGGACATCAGATACCTGGAAAGAAAACGACTTTAACTCAGACACAGTTTGTGTGCTTGTATAATGTTTCCTTAGAACCCCGCGTCTAATGTGACCTGGAAGGAGGGTTTGAGCTAAATCTCTTTGTGTTTGTCATTTAAGTGACCCCGCAGACATCGGATGCCCAAGAATAGCCCGAGTACCGCTTCCCATCCTCACGTGGCGAAACCCAATCTGTCAAAAGTCCTCTCAATGAAAAATTGCCTCTTCCGTTAAGATAAAACTGAAATATTAAATATATTATTTAACTAGCACATGTCGGCAATAACAAAGGCAATTCAAAGTTCTTCGCACAAACGATCAAGAACCTTGCGACAAAGTGCAAAAGAACATTAAGAGATAGTTAAAAACATTAAATAAAAAAAAAAAATTAAAGACAAGCTTAAATAACAATAATTATTAAAAATCGTAATTTAAAAAAATAAAAGGACAAACCATGTAGAGGTCAGGTAGAATACACAGAGATGCAGCTATTTTTTGGAAGTGCTGGTGAAGTAATAGACTTGGGCCATGCAAAGGCACACTCTGATTGGTCAATAAAAGGGTGCACCAAGCTGTCAATCATTAACATTTTGATTTGTGAATTGTTTCATACAAATTGGAAATGACTCTCATGTGTTGCTCTTTGGACACTTTTTTGGTTCCCATTTTCAAATGCTTGACAAGTCTCGTAAGCCCCTCCCCTTTGGCTGCGTAGCCAAGACGACAACAACTGAATTTGTCCATAATTTCACACCCCAAACTTTTGGGCCAACAAAATCTGACTTTCTATGAGTGACCTGGCTCAAAAAAACGAAGAAAAACCTTAAACTAATTTGGACTTCATCACATCAGTGGTTTTTTTTGAGCGTATTCATGAAAAGGGTTGTTTTGAGGATGGCTTGCCGTCCACTCCAGTCAAGAGAAGCGGGCGCTCATGAGGAGCTCTGAGGACCACGGACGCATACCTTTGTCGCTGAAGTCGTCGACCAGGATGACCTCCGCTATGAGCTGAGGAGGGGAGCGGTTGAGGACGCTGTGGACGGTCCTCAGCAGCGACGACCAGCCCTCGTTGTGGAAGGGGATGATGACGCTGGTGTTGGGCAGATTCTCTGCATACAGCTTCTGTTTGCAGCTGCAGACAGGAAATAAACCCAGAAGTTAATACTGGTGTGCTGACCCTTTTACAACTCCAGCCACTGTTGCTCAATTTATTGTCAACCAAATTGTGCAAACCTGCATTTTCGTTTTCCTTTTATCAACCACTGATGCGTTATTTTGGTTTTTAGGGTTACGTTTAAGCCCTGGGCTCAAATTCTAGATGTTTTAAGACTCAAAACTCAAAAAGCATATTGTTTTAGGATTACTCTGTCTTTCCCAAAATCTATACAAAAAACCAACACAGTCAGTATATTCAAATCTTAAAATTAGCATGAATTAATTAAACACTAAATGGAAAAACAAACTAACTTTAATTTTAAACCTGTGTAACCTACATTTGAGATGATTGTGAAAACTAGACTAACACAGAATATTAAATAGTTGCAAAGTTTGTAGATGTAATGTTGAACACAGGGGTCTTCCTGTGTTTGCGTGGGTTTCTTGAAGATGCTACAAGATCTAACATACACGTACGTACTATTCCAACTATTGAATCTGACAGGACAGAGTCACTTGCGACTCGGTAAAGAGTGTAAAACGGTGGCTATCGCAACGTATTTACCCGTGACAATCTTGTCGGAGACGCATCAGGGTACATTAACGTCAACACATCGAAAGAAATGTTGTCAAACGCGACCAAGACCACCTCAGCAAGTGGTTTGAGTGATCGGATCACGATGCGTCCTGATGGTCATTTACACTTGTCATGTGTCTCGCTGTCCACTTGCGATCCGATCGCCCAAAAAAGCCCTCTCAAACCAAATCTAAAAGGAGTCTTTGTGTTTGCTGTGTGATTAGTTGGGGGATCCTGTTTCATTATGATCTCATACCATATTGCATAAAAAAATATATTCAAAGTTCATGAGCTGCTGTAAAAAGTCCTGAAGTGGCGCCACTTGATGGTGATTGGTGCACGAATTTTAGGAACTCAAGAAGATCATTATTGTCAAAGATTTATCTAAAGCGGCAGACAAAGCTCGACAATCTAAGACTATGGTTAAAAAGTTTAAGTCTGCGATTCACGCTTAATGGAATGCACCCCACCTCCTACACTACTCCCCGAATAAACTATCCTTAGGTGCTCCAGCTAAGTATAGATGTATGTATCTGAACACCATCACAGCAGATATTAACTTAATTATCAAACAAATACAGGTTCTAAACAAGTGTTATTTATGTAGGAGAGAGGTGTGGAGAACTTTAAGCGACAGCAGCTAGCTGGAATCCAATCTTCTCTGAAAACCTCCGTTTTTTATCCATTTTCTCTCCTCATGCTATTACGGTGAAAAATGCTCGCCTCTCCGAGAGATCGATGGATGATTACACGTTTGAGAAATATAAATGTTGTTTTGTCAGGAAAGAGTGATATGTTGAGATACCGGCGAACGGGAAGGTGTAAAATAGCATCAGAGCAATCATCTGTTAAAAATAGATCTCTGCCGTGTCCCTATCTCATATCTGTTTGAGAAGACGCCTCTGTCTTCGTTCACTATGAAAAAACAACAATATTTTGTGGATCTGGCATTGCTATGATTAAGGTTTAATTGGGTTTGAGTACTAAATAACCTCTTTCTTTGTTGTTCTATAGCAGCATCACGCTACTTGGATGCAATGCAAAATTATTCAACACCAATATAAATTAGGGTTAATGTAAAGATCGACACATTGTTCAGCTGCTACAGTGAGGCGTGGGCAGAATCGGTGGTGCTCTGAAGCTGTTTTGCTTCCTTTGTTACGTGAAAACTTGAAGCGTTTCAGATGGATTCCATCAAGAATAGGGAAATCCTGGAAGAAAAACATCCTGCCATTCGTGAGAAAGCTGAAATGTCGGCATCACTTAAGATTCCAAATGGACAAGGATCCCAGGAAGTCCACCAAGACTTGGTTTCAGCTATCATCGTTAAAGTTAGCTAATGTCCGCTAATGATCCTTAAGTTGACTGCTAACAGTTATCATGGCTAAAGCTCGCTAATGTCAGCCATTGTCGCTAACGTTGACTAATGCAAACTACCAAAGTTAAAGTTAGCTGATATTGGCTATTGTTGCTATACATTGTGAGCTATAGTTACTAAAGGTAACTAATTTCAACAATAATCCCGAGAGTGAGCTGTCACCTGTCGCTGCTAAAGGTAGCTTATGTCAGTCAAAAATGCTAGAGAGAGCTAATATCAGCTGTCGTCGAGAAGGGTTGCATTTGTCAGCTATCAGAACTGAAGTTATGTTAACTTATTCCAGCTTAGTTTCCTTCATCACTAAATTTAGCTTATGTCAGCTATTATTGCTAATGTAAGCTAATATAAGCTAGCATTGCTAAAATTAACTTCAGCAACCATTATCACTAAAGTTAGCTCATGTCAGCAAATGATGCTAAAGGTAGGTAAAGTCAGCCTGCATTGTTCGATTGAGCTAATTTCAGTTACTGTCACTCAAGCAGGCAAATTCTAGTTATCATGGCGAAAGCTGGAAAACTTCAGCTGCCTTCGTTTAGGATCGCTGATTTCATTTATCATCGCAGATGATAGTAAATGGCAACTATCATCCCTTAATTGCGCTAATATCATCAGAGATACAGCAGCTAAAACCAGCGTCTCGTTTCCAGAAGAAGTCCTGGAACATTCTGGTGGGTCCGTCGAAGTTGCCCGAGTTGAATCACTGAAGGAATCTCTGTTGGGATTTAACAAAGGAAGTTGCAGGAGGTAAAGTCAGGAATGCTCTGCGGGCGGAGGCTTCGCAGCACGTTAGCAGCAGGTCACAGGGTTCTTAGAGATGTTCGCCATGAAGGCTGGTTTCGACTGCATGTCGTCAGGAAAAAAGGTATTTGTGTTGTGGGCGTTTTTTTTAACTACCATGAAAAAGAAATCGCTCAATAAATCTTAATTCCTCTTTTTTGTCTCCTTTCAGACAGGTGGGCAGCGCCCAACGACTAATAAATCCTGCTTGAGGAACATGAAAAATAGGAGTCCGTGTTTTGTTAAGGAGGGCAGCCGCCGCTGTGGCTCAAAACAGATTTAATTTGAGCGAAGAGACGTGTTATCTTTTAATAATCCATCCCTCCGCTGCGGGATGGTGCTCAGACAATCAGCCAAGTTCGTCCTGCAACAGCATCACCTCTTCGATTTGATAATTTGCGGCACATGCAGCTGTTACACGCCAGCCGACATGACGGGGTTATGGGGATCACCTTGTTCATGATCATCACAGCAGGCGGGACTCATGCAGGGGAGCTAATCACGGAAAGAGAGCGATGTTCCCTCGCTGATGGAGAGAGGGCAAGTGCGTTAGTTGATCGGTGTGTGCGTGCATTCAACTCGCAAAGGCAGGCAGTCAGTCGGTGAAATCCTGTCTGATAATTCCACCGGGGATAAAGGTGTGTGTGTGTGTGGTGTGTGCTTCAATTAAATCTGAAAATCAAATGTGTCATCGCAGCTCCACCGGCGGCTTCCCCGGAGGCACAAACAACATGCCAGCCCCTAAACGCTGCAGACTGGCTCCATGTGGGTGGGGTGGGGTGGGGTGGGGGGGCAAGTGTGTCCATGTTATTGGTCACAGGAGGCGGACGACAGGAATCCAAGAGTCTGGCAGCTACATCAGCCCTCAATGCCATTTGTTTCGTTTTGCCTATTTACATGCTAATAACTCAATTACACCCACAATAAAGCGACAGAGATTACAGTCGCCATGGTAACAGAGACTCGATTTGGATTGAGTGCATTCAGCTGAATTCATCAACTTGTTGAAGCCTTTCACACCGTATTATGTTTGAAATACAAATTTTTTTACTGTCCAGTCACTAAAATCTCTTCAAGCTAGATGCAGAATCATCATTAAATCATCCTTAAAAAGAAAACAGCTAACTCTGGCTATCTTTGCTAATGTCGGCTATAGTTGTAAATCGTAGTAATAGTTGACAATGTAAGCTATCGTTCAAGCTATTGATGATAATTATATGTAAGCTATTGATGATAATTTTATTATCAGCAAAATAAAATTAGCAAAGTCAGCTATCATCACTAGTGTGAGCTAATTTCTAGCTATCTCCGCTAATGTCAGTTACTGTTGCAAACTTTGGCTATACTTGAAAATGTAATAACAACTTTACAGATAAGTTGCATTGATGTGGAAATAACAGGGTTTTTTTGGGCTGACGGCATGGGGATTGGTTGAATGCAAATCAAAGGTGCATTAAGTTAAAGTTTGGGGTATCTCACTCAGCTGGTTTGCATTTCCTTCAAAGTGGGGCCCTGACGCTGGCTCTAGGTAGACTTGGAAAGGTTTGGGGTTGAAGGCGGCATGAGGCGCTGGTATCATGTTCCCGCAATACTCGCCAGTGATGCAGAACTTGGCATGACACTTGCCACAAGCTATGGAGTACCTTCTGCCCGGCCTTTTCCGTTTTTCGGGGATCATGGACCGTGCGCCCTTCCTCCTAACATCCCATAGCAGAAGGAATTGGCTTCCGGCGTGAGTTTCAAATTGCAGGCTCGTACTAATTATTTAACGCAATAAAACGTAACGGAGTGTGAAACGTTGCCAATCGAAGAAGGGTAAAGATGAAGACCTGACTCATGGAACCATTTAGAAGTCAACCGGTGGGTTCCACGCAGTCCATCGGACATTTAATTGTTGCGATAGCAACATTACGAATTACTGACTGACTGATTCCTGTACGAGCTTGTAAAAGGTTCTTCCTTAATAATAGAGACATGCTATAGTCAGCATTACGGGCCAGTATGTGGCGGTGTACATTTGCAAAATTAACAGGCCGGTCCAACTGGCCCTTTCTGTTGCCCCAACTGCACAAGAGCATCCTTCATGTCTTTATTGTTTCATTGTAGAAGTCAGTAAAGAAATGATCCGACCTCTTTGTCGTAAAAGCCATGGTTGCCTGACCATCCTGTAATGATGTGTTTACAGTCTGTAGGATCTTTGACCGCTGTTCAAAGCCATCGATGTGAGGTGCAGGTAAAAATAAAAATTGCACTAGTTTACCAATGCCTGAAAGAGCACGAATGCTTGAAAAGGGAATGGAACAACAGGATTTTCTTTTTCACATGGATGCAAAACCATTTAGCTCTGGAGCGAAAAAATTGAATTCCATCATGAATGGTATCTACGGTTAAATGTTTTCAGATAAATAACCTTCGTCGCAGACGTTTCATGGCGAGGGCAAAGCAAGGCCGAGGAGGGCCTTCTTTTCCACACACCGGTAAAGGAACCATTCCTCCCGGGTAGACCGGTAGAGAAGAGGCATTCAAAGCGGATTTCCACATGAAAGAGAGATGAAGGTCAAGTGTCAGAGAGGCGCTCTGTCAGGCAAAAGAGAAGCTGTGATCAAGGATTTTCCACAATGCCATTGTGGAAAATGCAGGTATGCTGACGCTCGGCAGGAATCCGCAGAGGTTGTGATTTCTAAGAGAGAGCTTTAAAAAACTTTGCAAGCAGTTGGGGTTTTATTCTAATTGTTCAGCTTTAACTGAATCCATCATACACGATATTTATTTACTGTATCATAACATTGGACCACCACCATTAGTGGTCGTACGAAATTAAGGTTGTTATTTCGGGAAATAATATATTATAAGGAGTTTCTAACAAACCCAGCCACATAGGGGTCACTAGCCAGCGGACTTCTAGAGCTGGACCGAAGCCATTATAAATGGAAAGGGTGGAAAGATGGAGGAAAAATGCACGTTAGGTCCGGATCGTGTTATGTTGGACCAACTTTTCACCCTTGCAAACTTACTAGCAGAGGTCGTGGGAAATGGCCAATCAACCATGCCTTTCAAAGTGGGCCTTTTGGCAGACGTATACTGGTGGCATCAGACTGAAAACCAAATCAGGTGAATAAAAATATGTGCTTGTTTTTCCAAATTTCTCAGGATTGAACTTGTAGCAGTGGAGATGGATAGATGGGTGGCAGGAGACAGATAGTCATAGTTAGTCAGGGAACGGTGCCAGGGAGAGGGAGCTTTAATTAGCTGAAGATTCTTGAGTTGGACTCTCCTTATCCGCAGTAGCATTATGGGCCAGCAGAGGCTGGAGACGGGGGTAATCATTGCAACTGCTTTACCGAAGGAGAACCCACCCTGTGGCAGCTGCATTCGGTGCTTCAGAACCATTAAGACACTGTTAAAACACTCAGAAGGAATACCTTGAGATACAAACCAACTCACTCAAGCAGGACTTACTTTTGATGGCGGATGTCAGGGAGGGAGCGGTTGAGGGAGATCCGGTTACTGATGTAAATGTTGAAGCCATTTTCCCGGTAGGCCAGGTCAACCCGGTCCGTTTCTGTCAGAGGGAATGGCTTCCCCTGTTCACCCCTACCTGCATCAAACAAACGTACCAATCAGTACTCATGATACACTAATAAGCCATAACATTAAAACTGCCTGCGCAATTTTGTGTATGTCCACTTTTTGCTGCCAAAACAGCTCTGTGATGTCACTATGGGATTCTGAACCGGAAAGAACTGTATTAAAGTCAACCCATACGCAGGTGAAGCACGACAGCTAGCAGTCAGGGATGATGAGCAGGGTCAGTCCATCGGTGCCACGTCTCAAAACCCCATGAAATCTTTTGCTTTGCTCTGTTTTTAATGATTTTTTTTTTGTTTTGTTTTTATATTATATTATTATATATATTTCAAAATGGTAACTTCCTGGATCTTAATGAATCAAAAACCAAGAAATTGATCATCGATTTTAAGAAGCTTAATGATACACGGGTAGCGAGCTTAATTCACGATACAAAGGCTGAAATTGTGCAGCCCTACAAATATGTTGTGTTGGACTCACAGCTAAAGTTTGATGCAAACAGAATTGACAATTGTCAAACGAGGAAAACAAAGATTTCATTTATCGCGGAAGATCAATTCCTTTTATGTCCATGACACAATCCTGTGTAATTTTCATAAATGTTTTATAGAAAGATTTTTGTTTTCAGCATGCTAGTTCATTGGGTTTTTCTGCAAAAATATAAACAAGAACAGCTTAAAACAGCCGAGTCAAAGTCTGCTCCAAGATTATTGGTGCTCAGCAGACGGACCTGGGCTCCATTTGGGAGAAACAGGTGGCTGAGAAAGCAAATAAAAAAGGTCAGTCAGTCGTATCACGTTCTTTCCACTGAATTCTCTCCGATTTTTTAAGGCTAACATCACAGCCCTCAAACCCTTTGATGTTCTCCGAAAGAAAAAATTATTATGGAAAACGCATTTCTTTAAATATTTTATTTGGAGGCATTTATGGGTTTAATAAAGTGACAAATCATTTGGCCAAGCATATTTTTAAACAGAAAAAATAAATCAGGCTTAAAAAACATTGTATTTCATGGAAAATAGTCGATTTAAGTTAAATTAGCTCAACCTTTCAGTAGAGCATGTTTTAAGAAAACTTTTAGGCTCCTATTAGAAATTTTAAGCTTGTCTCAAGTTAAATAATGATGTCCTCACGATCTTTAATATTTAACACCTCCTCCTCTGTGTCCCATTCGACAGCTGGTGTTCTCCAGGGCTCTGTCCTTGTCCCTTTACTCTTTAGCATATAAATGCTGCTAATGAGTATATATGACAATAAACTTGCCCCTTGAACCTCACCAGTGCTAGAGCTAGCACTTAGCGGGGCTTACATGTATGACATGCAGCTAATCACCCTCTGATTACCCCCTCCCCCCCACGAAAAACATCATAAAAAGTTGAGCTCATTTCAGGAGTGCTTGAAATTAGTCAATGCCTACATGTTTCGTTAGCCACTTATCAACGCGCGGCGCACAAAACACGCGCACACACGCAAGGTGATCTATAGTCGGAGCTGAGCTCCGAATTAAAGTGAGGCGCCTTTATCCATTAGGCAGAAATGATCCGTCTATATTCCTGAAGGTAATAACTGTGGAAAATAACTCCTCACTTTAATGGCTCATTTCAGAGATAAACTCCTCTACTTAATGTTTTCCCTGCATAATAAACATACATCACCGAAACGGTTTCCCGCTCCTCCTCGGGCAAATCTCAGCCCCGAGAAACATTTTGAGGAGCAGTTTGTTCCTTTTGTGACAGATTAAAGTGACATCTGTAATCCCCGGGTGAAAAAGCAAAGTCATTCAGAGTCTGTGTTAGACTCCAGATTTATCTGCTGGTTTTCAGGATTTTACGGCCGATGTCACTTCCTGTTGGTTTAAAATCAAATAAAGCCAGTAGTGGATGAAGTATCGATCCTTTACTTGAGTTAAAGTACTAATACCACGCTGTGGAAATACTCCCCTACAAGTCTAAGCTCTGCATTCAAATTTATTCCTAAAAGATGCAGTCTGTACATTTTAGGGGCAGTTTTTTAGTGCATAATCAGCTGAAATATATTTTTCTTTTGGATATATCCAGTGGGGATGGTTCCTCTGCATGTTGTGCTGCCATGTTTCTACAGCAGCCTTGAATGGACAAACATGACAGATTAATGTTTTAGTTTTTTTGAAGTGGTATAAAGATATTTGGTAATTTTTTTTTTGTATTTTGACAAAATGAAGGATTCTTTCTTTGTCTTTCAGCTGTTCCCTTTAGGGGTCTCCACAGCCGATCATCTGTTTTCATCTCGCTCTGTCCTCTGCGTCTTCCACTGTAACAACAACCAACTCTCTCACCACATCCAGAACCCTCCTCTTTGGTCTTCCTCTTCTTCTCCTGTCTGTCAGCTCCATCTCCAGCATCCTTATACCAGTAGATCCACTATCCATCCTTTTAACATCTCCAAACCATCTCAATCTGTCCTCTCTGACTTTGTCTCCACGACTTCAAAGCTGGACTTTCCCTCTGATGTGCTCCGTCCTAATTCTGTCCAATGTCTTCACTCCCAGAAAACATCTGAACATCTTCAACTCTTCCACTTCCAGCTCTGCCTCATGTCTTTTTGTCAGAGCCAATGTCTCTAAACCATCCAGCAGAGATGCTCAACACCATCTTGTAAAGCTTTCCTTTCACTCCTGCTGCTACACTTCTGTCACAGATAACTCCCGACACTGTTATGGAGAATCATACTTACTATTTAGCTCAAGAAAAATTAATGGAGTGTGAAACCTTGCCGTTAATGGAATATGTATATTTTAAAGAGCGAGTGTTATGGAGAATGTTTGTTCGATGTAAATTTTGTATAATTTTTGAATTTTATATTTATAATGCATCTTAGGTTTATTCGCTTGTATCTGTAGGACTACAAAATGAATGAGAGATGAATCTAATACGTCATTAATCGCCGCCGAGTGGCAGTGCTAATATATTCTTAACCAGGTCTACCTTGTAAAAGGTTGTCCATGGGTTTACATAAAGGTTACTTTTTTTTCTTTTTTTTAAAAATTGTGCATGTATGACTAATTTTTGACTGAATTGCTTGAATAGAAAACTCAGAAATATAAGGCAGAATGGAAAAAGGCGTCCTGCTCGCAGCACACAAAGCTCTGTGCTTTTTAATTCAACAAAAAGCACACAGCCTTTTTGTTGAATTCATTAAACTTTTATTATACCAGGAAATATCCCATTGAGATCAGACATCTCTTTTGCAAGGGTGACCTGGCCAAGAAAACAGCAGCACACATCATAATGTACACACAAAAACAACACAACGTACAATTACAATAAATATGGGCCCATGTAGGAAAAAAAAAATACTCAAAGCTATCACATTTTAAAGGTTTAATAGTGATTTTAAGACCAAATAAAATGTGTTAATCAAGTGCAACCACACTGTCCAATTGTCTCCCATTCAAGATACTTTTAAATCCCAGCAAAATCACTCATGGAAATCAGATCTGGACGTTTAATGTCCTTTTTGAAGGCTATTCCAGGCTCAGTTCTTTTAAATCAAAACTTAAGACTTTTCATTTTGCAGCTGCCTCCTATATTAAATCTTAAAAATTCTAAATTATCCTTATATCTTTCTTTCCAATACTAGACTGTTTAGGAAAAACGCTAAATTATGTCTGAGGTGGAAAGGCTTAGACAGATTTTCTTCGATTTTCGCTTTTATTTATTTAATTGTTTTTAAGCTTATGCTTACAGTCTATCTTAATGTTCTTGATTGTTTGTGTAGAGCACTTTGAATTGCGCAGTTGATGAAATTTGCTATAGGAATAAAGTTGCATTGACTTGCGTACCTCTGCGTACAAATAGATATGGACAGCCGTCCCTTTTTTTACGGAGAGCTTTCGCACTCTTGCTTTTCATTTGGCTGAATAATATAATGATAATAATAATTTTGCATATGAAGGCCTTGAATAGGGTGGGGTGAGCTGAGGTGCGATCTAGAGCTTCACTGTTAGATGCCACTAAATTTTACGCACTGCACCTTCAATAAACCTTAAAAGTCCCCATCACACGCCAGAAAATCTATAGAAATATTATTTCCTTGCATGCTTTCTTTCTAAAATGTATTTATTTAATATCTTGGACATTCGAAATTTATCACAAAATAACGAGAGAAAAAAAGTGATCAGGCGTGTTTCTGGGTAGTGGGTGTTTGACTCATTATGGACTTTTTTGATGTCATATCCATTTACATCATTCTTTAGTAAGTCCTAACATGCTTGAATAATCATATTTATCAAAGAAGACTTTTCTCTATATCCATTTGTTTACGCCTCCTCCTCAGTGGCCCCTTTGATCTGTGGTTTCCTCCAGGGCTCCATTATTGGCCCCTTACCGTTTAGCGTATACATGCTGCCACTGGATCTTATCGTACACAGATTGAGTCGAGTGGAACATATTTCAAAAGACGAAATAGTGACTAAAAAAAAGGGGAGCAGAACATTATTCAAAAATAAACTACAACCAGTGAAAGAAATCTACAAAATCTATTCATGTGAGTAACAGGAACCCGTTAATGTACGGCCTTCTCTTTTTGGGACAACACATATAATGTTTCCGTTCGCCATTTCAAGCTCTTATCAACTATAACCGAAGAAAACACAACTGCCGAAGTGAGTTAACGACATTAATCTGGAGGACTGCTCTGATTAGCTTGCATTGACTTTGTATGTACTGAACACAGGTGACAAAGTCGAGTAGTCCTACTCTCTCCCACCCAGTTGAGGTCTCAGGTGGCACAAATTCTATCACATGAATATTATGGTCTGCAGCTCCCACAACATTCAGGAAGTAAACTTAAAATTTCTGGATTCTGGACCCACAATAAACCTCATCTAATTAATACTTGTGAAAATCCTTTTCAGCAGCTGGCTGGTATTAAAATACAGAATATACCAAATATAAGGAGGTAGAACATTGCATATTTAAAAGAGAAGATCGACGATTTCTGTTTTATTTACGTCTTTAGGCAGAATCCCATCTTTCTCCTATCCTTAAGGTCTCAACGCTCTTGCTGCTTTCTTCCAAATCCAGCTCACTTCCCTCTTAAGTAGCACTTAATACAGCATAAAAAGCCGGTTAAATCTACATTTGCAATAGAAGGCGGAGGTGCGTTAAGCATCCCAGGCCTTGAGCTGAATCAATGCTGATTGTAGAAGATTAACTACGTTTAATTATGAACCTGGACTCGTGGAATTGATCAGTGCTGCTTCTGAGAGAGAAATCCACTGAAGGAATGAGAGATGTAAAAACAGATGTGACCCATACTGCCGCAGCGAGTGTGTGCATGTGTGTGTGTGTGTGTGTGTGTGTGTGTGTGTGTGTGTGTCCTCCTGCTGTATCGGAGCAGATGTCCTGAGCTAAGATGCCCAAACTAAACTGCAGCATCAGCAGAGAGTTCGGCGCTACCTGAGCGAGCAGCATCTCTCCTCATGGCCTCGTAATCGTGCCAGTCCATCCGCCGCACTCCATCGATTCCCACCTGGGCGACCTTCCTCATCTGGTTCAGCCCCTGCAAGAGCATAAAATGCACACTATGAAGTTTTCCATTGTGGCTTTGCAACTCAGGGAAATTCATTTATTTTATATTTCTGGAACCGCTTGTCCAGTTTGGGTGCATCGGGGGAGGTGCTAGAACCTATTCCACCTGACTTTGGACTAGAGGTGGGGTCAGTTCATTACATAGAGACAACTTCGCAATCATTGGCAGTTTAGAGACACCAATTCATTCATGTTATATGCTTGTTTTGGGACTTTTGGAGAAGCTGGAGCACCCACAGGAACCCACTGAAGCAGTGGGAGAACATAGAAGGTCTACCCATAAAGCCTCCAGGGTTCCGAGTGGATTTGAAACAGGAACCTTCTTTCTGTGGAGCAACGATGCTGCCCACTACAACACCATGCTTTCCTCCAGGAAATACAGCAACCATGAAATGCTCTATAAATCGGATATTGAGATTTAAAGGAGTAGTTCACCCAGAAATCCAATTTGTTTGTTTAGCATGGAGGTGACAGTCATTATATAACGTCTGGAGAATCCGAGCACTGATAGTCTGTTGCTTCACAGCGTAATGCAAAAATTTCTACCTCAAGTTGAACATGTTCTCACTCGATGAAAGAGATAAAGGCCAGTTTTTTGATCCCAAGACAAACAAACTAATATCTGATTTTATACATTCCGCCCCGTCTGATCAAGATGTGAGACTCGGAGTCCCAACCATCCTGAAGAAAACTACAGAAGAACCAGCTAGTAGAGGGTAACTATACACCCTACTAGCTGGTACTAGCTCTACTAGCTGGTTCTGCAGCTAGTAGAGGGTATAGTTACTGTCCCTAGTTACTGTGCCTAATACTGTGATATGCATGATATACTGTGATATGCACAGTATTAGGCTGGTGGTTTTATTGTTATGGCTGTACAGTTTATTTAGATATGATGAAAACTAAAAGATGCAAAGATGGAAATTTCTGAAAATTCCGACTGACTGGCTGGATGTGATGCAGCAGAGCAGACATTAGAGCCGAAATTCCACAGCCCAGCCATTGAGTTTAATTAATGGCAGAAAATTAGCATCTAAGTGGCTAATTATTCGGATTGGTGGCGTTAGCGATGTGCAAGAGGAGGTCATCGAACCGGAGCGGCTCGCTATCATCCCGCGGGTTTAATGCTGAGCATCAGAGATTGATTCAGCATTGATCTGCAAGAACAGTAGCCACCCTCGGCGAGAAAGTCTCTGGTGGCTAATTTTCCCTTAGTTCAAAATTACCGGTGTCCTCCTCTCCTCTTCATATTTCCTCTCAGCGTGTCGCGACATGAAGTCCATCTTTCCGACTAACAGGAAGTGACCGTGCCAGCAGATGTAGAGGACATTGAAGAGAACAAACAGCCGGGGGAATATAAGTCCCAGAAAAGCTGTCCGAGTCACTCACCACTAATGTGCACAAAATGAGAGCGGACACCACATTAACCCAGCATGCTAGTGGAACCGCCATTTCCTCCCCAACCGAACAGCCACATTCATTTTCATTCAATTCATTTCGCTTCAATTGAATTCAGTTCAGTTCAGTTTGAATTCACTGTCACTCCAAAGCCCGGCTAAAAGGACTTTTCTCCTGTGGTTCCACGAGAAGCCAAACCAAAAATGATTTATTTCAAGACATACTTTATTACGGTTTGGGCTTATTGGAAAGAAGCTGGTGTTTCGTATCCTGCAGATTCAATTTGGCCGTTTGCTCGGAATTCAAAGAGCTTTATTCTTCTTTTTTTTTTTTGAGCTGTTTTTTTTTTTTGCATGAAAGCTCAAGAATAAAACAAATAATTACTATAATTTAAAAAAAACAACTGTATTTATTAACTTTTTCTGTAAGAACACCGAATATCTCACATCAAAACTCATACATAGGTGCAATTAAACCCACAACCTTTCAAATTACAGAAAACCCTCACCTGTGTCCCAATCCAGGAGGAAAATCTTGTGAAGAGAAAATTTATTTCTTTGTTTTCTTTTCCCTGCGCTGCTCTTTGCACGGACGTTCAACAATAATGAAAGTTTTATTGTCATTGCTTGCCTCCCTATCCATTTTAATCTTTTCAGTCCTTTATTGATTTTGTGGGATCATTGTGGGTGGATTACTATTTTGAGCGGGAACTATGTTGATTGATCACATTTGCAGATGCGTAGCGGTGATATGGACAAAAGTCCACGGTCATGCAGAATGCACAGGTATTTGCTGAATAAACGTTAATATCTACAATCCGGAAATCACAGCTTCTTTAAAAATGTGGTTCCCTGACGGTGACACTCCGACCATCATCTTCGCTGACTTCACCAGTAAAACAACTCCACGGCACCATCTAGTGGACTGAAAGAAATTGATTTGATCCTTCTGGTACCAGATATTCAATGCATGTTTTCTTACAAAATAAAATATCAAAACGTGATGTTTCTATAACAATTCAATACAAAAGAGTTCAATATTATGCTGCATTGATTTTTCCCCATCCCTTGTTTTTGAGTTACGCTCTGGAAATTAACGTGATATTAGGATGAACTGTTTTTAAACTGCAGCGTCACCCGGCCCTGTTGTTGACCCAGTTTAATCAGTTTGCAGTATTTTGAGTTTAGAGTTTAGAAGTGGCAGAATAGTGGCATAGTGGTTTTGTACTGTTAACTCTCCACGATACAGTTCCGGGACCACCCCGACAAACTAGATGGACTCCATTGTGAAAGAAACAACAATATGAAGGAATCAGTCAAATTTTCTAGAATCCCAAGGCAAAACACCAAAAGCTGAGTCGTTGTGACAAATCCAACCCAGAAAGTCAGAAACTTCACATTCCAAATAGTTCAAAGTATTGCAGCAAAGAAATTCAGAAAGTTGATGTTACTAAATCAAACCAATTCAACTTTGAAATTTTATCGATATCACTGCAACGTCTCTGCAAATGTGACCAAGCAACATTGTTGGGGTTAAAAAGAGCTTTGAGCCCGCAAACGTCCTTGAGGTACTGAATGAAGCAAAAATAGTTGAACAAGGAAGCAAGTTGGCTGCAGGAAGTTCAAAAGAAAAGAAGAGAAACAGAAAAAAAACATCTATATAAAACTGCTTTTATTGTCAGACAGGCATAGTGGGAAACAAATTTATTTCACAACATGAAGGTTTGGTGTTCGAACACTGGAATCTGGGGCCTTTCTGTGTTGAGTTTTCATACTATTCCCATGTCTGCGTGGGTTCTCTCTCTTCTGGCTTCCACCAACAGGACAAAAACATGTAATATCGGTGAACTGGTGACCTTAAATTGTCCATGGGCATGGGCGGTTAGGCGGGTTTAAATACAGCAGTGGCAATTTTCCACGCGGCTGCGGGCCACATCACAAACCTCATATAAGGTGTTGTAAGTGGCACAAAAGAAGAAGAAGAAATAAATAACAGTTAACGCATCCATCTAAAGTCGTCTCTTTGTGGTCCACCTTCACGCTGAGCTCTGCTGCTATTTTCCCATTGGTCGTCAACGCTACAAACATATTTATGCTCCGAGCACTTCATCGGTATTCAAGGTGCGGCACGATGTAGCTAATAAAGCATGACAGGAGTGACGCCCTGAGGAACAGGCTCCGTGTTTTAACTCCGTCAACTGATCAATCATTAATTACAAAGCGCCGAGTCGGATAAGTGACAGGCCGAAGGGAAACTCATAACTCATAAAGTCACAGCGGAGGGAGCGAGCGAGCAAGAGAGAGAGGGAGAGGGAGGTCATTTTCGCCAGCATGATTGATCGCTAATTAACTGTGGTGTAGGCTTTTAATGGTCTATTAATCTATTAATCTGAGGTTTTGTATCCGTCCCGCTGTGAGGATAAACATTACGAGGGAAAGTTTCTGTGTTAAAAAGAACGTGACTTTTTGACTAATTGCAAACAAATAGATCGGGGAGTAGCTCCTTTTACAGAACCCAGTCCATGCAAGAAAGTTTTGACTTCAATGCACCTCGTTGTTTTGGGTAAAAGTGACAAAAATGCCATGGAAGGTTGGGAAAGTGTCGACCTCTGTATTACCAAGAAGGCGACAAAAACATTTTCTTGTTATAATGATTTTTGATGGAGAATTGTGGCCCAAAGGAGCAATCCGTAAAATTTTGGTGGTGATCTGGATTATTCTCTGGATCCAGAAGAACCGTTTACCAATGGGTAATTACAGGATTTTTGCATCTTCGTTGACCCTGCCGACAATGCTTGGACAAACTTGGCAGCATCACCTCCCCAAAACATCTAGCATACATTGAAAATCACAAAAATCATCAGATACCACTGAACGCATAATTCTACTGCAGATTAGCACACTAAGAGATTAAATAGAAAGTCAACGCATAGCATTGTCAATGCAAAGCCATGAGCTGTCGCAAAATTGCAAGGAAAGCGAAAGGTACTCTAAGGCCCAGATGGACCAACCATTAGATTTCGATTGTCGTCTGGATCATCTTCTGGAACTTTTACCATTAGGGGATCGGGTTAATGAGAAGATTTCTGCCTTTAATGTCATCGTTTATGCCGACAATGCTTGGACAAAATTACCACAGCGCCCATAAAAGATCTAGCACATTGAAGATGACTAAAGTCATCAAGTACTGCATAATGAATAACTCAGTACAGATTTATTAGACCGAGTGATTCAATTCAAAGTCAAAGCCATCTAAATGTTTGCTGTGAATGTACGCAACATCCGGTTATAATGCTTCCCTGTCCGCTCAACCTCATTGGTTTTTGCGGGTATTCCTTCAGAGGCGGGTCGATCAGGAGTTACATTAAGAAATTCGTACTAACACCACAGACTTGAGAATTATTTTAACAAATTGTCGATTGAGATAAGCCTTGAACCCCACCAACCATTTGGGGGGCCTAATCGGGCATTAAATCGGGAGTTTTATCCTCTAATGTGTAGCCAGCATTAGTGTTGTTCTATATTTAAGTTCCAAAAACCCTTGAGGAATTATCAGCGTCTGTAAAAAAGCAGTGACTGCGAGCAACAATTCATCACATTTTCTTGATGATACAGATCATCCTCTGGGTTTACAAGGAACCTTTTCCATGGAGGGATAGGGTCAATTAGAACATTTTTGCTTTTAACTTTAATGATTCTGCCAACAATGCTTTTATAAAGATTGTACATGACAACCCAGCAGTTAGCCGGGGTTCTTTAAGCAAAAGAGGTTTAACGTACTGCACAGTCGTACCAATGACTGGAGTGCTTTCGAGTAGCACTTTTTTTTAAATGAATTAAGATTGATGAAAAACAACCCTTTACCTTCCCAGTCACATGGGCGGTTATCTAGTCCTCTTCCCAGAGGTTAAGGAGCTCCCTGATGTGTCACTGTCTCCTCAATTTGAAACAGTTTTTGGTCAATTCTATTCCTCTTTGAGTCAGCTAACTAGACTAGATGCTTTTAAGACTTCTAGTTGTGAGCAGTGCACGTAATAAGTTGTCAGAAACTCACAACTCTATATTACCTCTCCGTCTCTTCTTTATACCTGATTCGCCTCTGTCACTACCTCCGCTGCCATCTATGGAATAACACGGACTGCACATTACGCCTCCGTTGTTTCTACACAGAATGGAGGGCCGCACCAGGACCACCTTGAAAGGGCTGTGTAAACGGGACTTTAGCCTTACATCCCATCCATGTTTAACCCTTGTAAAGGTGTTTACATCAAATAATGTCGGTCTCGAATATTAGCATTCAAAAGCTTAAAATTAGCACAACCGGCTAAATCAGCCTTATTTACCTTACGTCAGAATAAAATGTAAGACCTATTGAACTTATAACATTCTAATGCTAAATCGGCTCCCGCCATCAGGGCTAGCTGTATATTTCTCCATACGCTTGGGTCTTTGAATGTCTGCTAATAAATTAGTGTCGTTTCCCTCTGGGTTTGGAAAATGTCTTACACGTCACACACGTTTAAAAGGTCTCCAACATCTAAAAAAAATAATAAGTGCGGTCACAATAGATGGAAATGCCATGCTATAATCTCTGAGGCATTCCCTTTTCTGAAACCTTATCATGTTTCTTGGCAGAGGTTTATTCTCGTTCTTCGTTGGAGACGTTACGGCTCGAGAAAGGAGCGGGTGACAGCAGAATCCGAACGAAATGCCAGGGGGCTCACTCTCAGCTTTTAAATGAAAACACAGTGGAAAACTGATCTCACATGATCAGCCATTATATTATAACTACCGAGAGTTGAAGTCAGAATAAATCCGGTTGCCATGGTTACCTGCCTGTTGGATACATTTTGCAGCAAGTTAACGTTTTCAAAGCACAAAAATGGATCTGAGCAATGTTGATAAGCGCCAGATTGTAATGGTTTGACGTCTGCAGTGGTTATTGCCGAACAAAGTGGTCTATGGAAGGACAACCGGTGAACCGGTGAGAGGGCATTGGAGAGGAGGCTTGTAGTTTGATGTAAAGGCTGACCAGTGTATGGTACTTGCATGGAAAAGCCTCGACTTTGAATACGGTATCTGCCCAAATATTAAACATTAAATATTAAACATATAAACTAAATATGAATTCATAAATGAGTAAGTATTGTTGGTCTCAAAGGAACTCAACACTCATCTTCTCACAATAACTCTTACTTTGGACAAGAACTATTGTCCAAAGTAAGTGTCAATACTTTTTAATTAACATTGCGAGACATTTTTGATATATAATATTTAAAACAACAGTAAACGGACGGCAGAGATGTGGAATGAAAACGTCCCTGTTCTGAATGAAAACGTCCCTGTTCTGAATGCCCCTTGGTCCATGAAAGAAATATTAACAGTCTCTGTAGTTTCCATTTAATGTAGTTGATGTATTTGTATCCTTAAAATGCATGCCCATATTGAAAGACTTCCAGCTTTAATATTCAGCTAAATAAATATGCTGCAGGAAGACAAACCCCTGAACAATCTAAACAGATTGTGAAATTAACACCAGCACTAAGCTTTATGACACCCTTAGAAAGCAGCTGGCACGCGGATATTAAAATCCGCTCCAAAGCCAGACAAATGTGTGTAAGACATTCATTTTTTTGACCAGACAATGCTGCTTGGATTCACCTTCCTTCAGATCTTTTGCGCTGAGCAGAAACGAGGAGTTAGCAGGAGAGGAAGCTGGAATTACGTGCAATGCAGTGAGTACGATAAGAACAGAGATTCCTATTCATTGTCTGAGGAGGACGAGTCGGACCACCTTGGGTCAATACTTATCCATTGTGTTTCCTCTCCTCCTTTTTGTCAGATTCCAACTCCAACCCCGGAGACACAATTACCCTTCTTTTCTGTCCTTCTACCTCTGACATCAGCCACCTCTCAGAAGTGTCAATCTCTGCTGGAGGCCCACATAACCTCTATCAACTCTTCTAGAATAAGAAACCCTCAGAGATTTCGCCGTAAGATCAGAAACAGGCCAGGGCAGAGAGAGACTTATCATTCACAAGTCACAGGGCCGGCCGTGAATCTCCACTGCTACGTCGAAATATGCTTTCGAGGTTTTAGCCACTAAATGTCAGAGGAGTGAAAAAGACACTTACATACACTACAGTATATTTTACGGGGTACCTGACTAAAATGGGTACTTTTAACTTGCAGGAGTACCGACTGAGGTAAATGAAAAAATGTTCCAACAACCATACTAGTGGTGAAGTCACATCCATAGCTGTTCCCACATCTTTCTGCGATATGTATGTATCCACCCTTCGTCCAAAAGCTTCCGACTCCCTTTTTGTAAAAAATCTTCAGGTGAGATAGTTGGAGACCTTTCTCATACTTTAGGGGTAGAGTCGCAAGTTACAGTTTGAACTCTTGCTGCTTCTTGCACTAACATTTTCTTCTATTTGATTAATTCCTTGCTACATCGGCACCTCGCGAGGCACCATTACCTAACAAAGTAACCTAAAACTTCATGTTAGCAATGGAAAGGTAAAGCACGGCCTCAAACGGACACAGATACAAATCACTTAGTCGGTTTAACAGATACTTTCTCATCTTTCAAAAGCCTACGGACACATCGGGCATACAGAGCAGCATCACCACGGGGGTCATCAGGCATCAAGAAGCAGATAAGGTGTGTCATCTTTAACGACACCTTCAGGGATGCAGCATGGGGGGGATGTTCTGAGCGGAGAAGATGCCCTGCTGTGAGATACATGCAAAGCCTTTTGGCTTCTATGTCCTGTCTATACCAGTCCTGTTCGTGAGACTGAGGACCTCCGGGTAGGACTCCTGCAGAGATGCATTCCAAAGCCCTGTCACAAAAGAGCTCCGCGAGGCCACAGCACACTCCATTATCTCCCAAAATGAATCATTATCCTGACTCCCGCTAAGATGGAGAGAGCAGGCAGAAGGGTCCAGGGCTCATGGAATAGTGAGCCTCCTGCGGTCTGAGTCTTTCTGCCCAAATATTGATCGTGTCTGATGTGAACACTGGTCGTACAAAATGTTGGGACCACCTACTGGTTCCATGAAAGGCCCTGGGCTCAAACCAGAAATCGAGGAAAGCCAATGCTATTTTTGCCTTGTTTAGAATCTGCCCAGCACCCGAACCTCCGTCCTCAGACTCATGGTTCAGTGAGAACCAGACTCTGAAAACTGAGGAGTGGGACTTGAGGACAGTCTGGGTTGGATTCTGTTCACACAGCTTTTTCTGTCTTTGTTGTTGTTGTTGTTGTTGTTTTCCCCAGTACGACACTCACAGCACTGAAATGAGCCACCAGAAGACACTTAAAGTGCAGCTTTGCTTTAAGAAGGTGCTGCAGATACTGGTGTCTCAGGCAGAGAGCAGTATGGCCTGGTGATCTATTGATCTGTCGCTCTTTCTAATGTCTCTTCTTCTATCTGTCTCTACCTATCTTCTATCTCTTATCTACAGTGCATCCGAAAAGTATTCACAGCGCTTCACTTTTTCCGAATTTTGTTGTGTTACAGCCTTATTCCATTTGTTGTTAACAAATGGAATAAGGCTGTTGTTGTTTATGTTAATCCATTTTGCAATAAGGTTGTAACATAACAGAATGTGTAAAAAGTGAAGCGCTGTGAATACTTTCCGGATGCACTGTATCTCTATCAGTCTAACTCTATGTGTCTGTCAGTATCTTCCATCTCTTATTTATCTCAATTATTCTAACTTAATGTATCTATCATTATCGTCTATCTCTTATCTATCTCTATCAGTCTAACTCTTTGTCTATCACAATCTTCTATCTTTTTTCTGGATATCTATATTTCTATCTATCGCTATTAATCATCTCTATCTATGTATATCTATTTATCTCTATCCATTTATCTCCATCTGTCTAAGTCTATGTGTCATTATCTTATATTGTCTATTTATCTATCTATCTATCTATCTATCTATCTATCTATCTATCTATCTATCTATCTATCTATCTATCTATCTATCTATCTATCTATCTATCTATCTTCATATTCATCACTATATCCATACTTCTATCCTTTGTTTCGGTCTGCATATCTCTACATAAGTGTCTAGATTTCCATCTCTTTTGGTCGGTCTTTTTCTTTTAATCTTCTATCTCTATCTCTTTATCCCTATTTGTCTATTTCTATTTAGCACCATCCGGTCAATCTATCTTTATCTGTCTATCTTTATGTCCATCTCTATTCATATCAGTCTGCTTATCTCTACCCAGACGGTTTTGTAACATTCTGTTATTTGTATCGTATTGAACTGGTAGCCCTTCACTATTCAACCAACCCCATTCATCCGGGACTGGACCGGCACCAAGAGTCTACTGGCTTATGCACCAAAGTGGTTTGTTCAGGTAACGTGGAGGCCAGAGCGAGATTTGAATTCAAGATCCCAGGTTTACAAGACCACAGCTCCAACCCCTGAACAATGAAACCCATCTTTGCAGCATTTTCATAAACACAGGACGTTACGTTTTGCAAACGTTAATCATTTTCATCATGTCACGCTTGTGTCTAACTGTGTTCATGGACCATCTGGAAATAGTTCCACCAGCTTCACATGGAACCTTTAACATGTAATGCTGTGACTCATCATTTGACATTAGAGTTGTACCATAAGAATTTGCTGCCTGATGACACAAGAGAGCTTCCAAATCCTGTTTAATCCGGCAAAAAACACTCTCTAATATCGGGTTTACGTTCTTTAAATGTATTGTTTATGTTGCACTGGCTGTTTTACTTTGTTGTGCTGAATTTACCTACTTTCTAGCTCACTGTTTTATTCTCCCTGTTGTATACTGCATGGGCCCCTGCCAAATAGCTCAAAGCAAAATAAATAAAACGTTCTGTTCAAAGACAAAATAAAAAAAATCTGCAGGGTTAATGATGCATATTTTATGTTGGTCTAAGTCTATAACCCTGCAAGGGATCCAGCTTACTTTCATTCGGGCTTTTTTTCCTGGTCTGTTCTCCAAACGAACTCGCGCTGGGATAGAAAATGTGACCAATGACGCAATGAACAAAGCCAGGCTCAGAGTGGAATGGTTTTCAGTAATCCTGAGTTCAACCTCACTCAGAACCCTTTAGGTCAGTGTGTGGAAGAAGATCCTTACAAAAACCACCAAATTCAGATGAACAGAATCATTAAGGGTAATTATACACTTTAAAATTTACAGTAAAAGACTGGCAGCTGCATTGGCCAGAATTTTACCGTGAAAGATAACCACGTAGAAGACATTACGGTAAAATACCGTAAAAAAGGATATAGCCTACTGTAAACCTGTATCTCAATTACAGATTCTGCTGGTATGTAAAATAGACATTTACAGTAAAAAACAAAAACAAAAATAACACTATCCATTTAGCAAGAGCATCCCTTCATTTCTGCAGAAACGAGACGTTAGAACTACGGTACAAGTTTTTGAAATACTGTTGATTTCAATATAATTTCCTTGTAAAGACTTTTAACAACTAACTGTTTTTTTTGTTGTGGTAATTTACTGTAATGTATTTTACATGGTCAACGCATTTTACATGGTCAATGCATTTTACTGTAAATTATGTTTGTTTGTTTTTTAACAGTGTAGAGCATCCACTTACTTTTTACAACATGGTGCACACTCACAGTCTCTCTGCAGCTAGGATTATGCATCTGCACACATCTACCTGCACATACACACCAAACAATAGCAGAAGCACAGAGCGAGTGGTACACACTAGAGCTGTGTGTGTGTGTGTGTATGCATGTGTGTGTGTGTGTGTGTGTGCAAAAATAAAAAGGGCCTCGCTGACACACACAAACATACACGAGCACACCTCCAGCTACGAGCAGTAGTGCTATCGCCTGCTAACAGACTGCGCAGAGCTCAAAACAGCTTAGAGGTTATTACTAAAACTTGTTGACGGCTCCGGCAAAGAAACATGCAGAATATGGGAACTCAAATAACGGCTCCTCGGCGCCGGCATGTGTGCTTGTGCACACGCTATCGCTAACAGGCAGAGATTGTTTGGGTTTTAAGAGCTTGTTAAGTACACACCGTAAGGCTAACCTGCCTGCTTCAAAAGCGGGAAAGCCTCCTTCCTTTCCGTGATCAGACGCGGCGTTGAAAGAGTCTCGTGATGTTTACAAGCTTCTCATGCAGGTATTTCAGCGAAAGCACTGCAAAGTTTACCCCCACTTTAAAATGAAGAGGCGGCACGCTGCACTACCCATCATCCAAGAACCGCCACCACGAGTTCCAACTGACGGAGCGACGTAAGACTCTCCTGTCCGGTCAGGTTGGCTCAAGAACTGGCTCTAAGAGCACCTATTCCCCTTTTTCCAACTAGCTGCTTCCGGGACTAGTTTAGTGCCAGAGCCTGGCTTGGCACTAGTTATTTCCTTTTCGACAGCCTAAGCACCGTACTGGCTCTCAAAACTGGTGCCAGACAAGCAACCAACTCTTTGCTGGTCTAGAGCCAAGAGCCGACCCTACACTGTGATGTAATGGCGTGGTTCTGACTTGGCTCCCTGCCGATGGAATAGCAAACAGGTTCTTTGGAGGTGAGCGAGGCATTAATCACCATTTGTTGTAATTTTTTAATGCCAGCCAATGGCTTTCATCTCTTTCTTTCGTTTCATACTCATGGATTCCCCCCCATCACCACCCAACTTGGACCTACACATGGATCAGGGTTTTTTTATTTGACTGGAAAAAATATGGAGTCTTAAGAGTTCGGCTCTGGAAACTAAAACGTTGACTGATGACTGATTGGACAATGTTTTTATTATGCTCCAGAAACAAAAGTTGACATCAGATGTACACAAAGATGTAAATAATGTATTCATGTTTTGTACAGGGTGACTGCTTTTTTTTTACGCCAAAATCCTGGCAACCACAGCTGCCGGTATATTACCGTAAATTATTCACAATTTATTTTTACTGTGTATAGTGACTGTTTAAGAGGCATTGTTTATTTTACCATGAAAACAACATTATTTCATCATATTTTTTCTCATTTTGTTACTATACAAACAAAAGCATACTCTTCCTATATAGATATATATATATTTTTTAACTGGTAATTTAAGTAAAAATACCAGCAAAATCTGTAATGTACTGCGAATAATACTTTTACTATAATAATCCTTTTGAATGACTTGCTTGGGAGATTATTGTCATTTTCTGTTCATTCTATCAAAAGTTTGAATTTTTACAGTAAAATTCTGTGTTTTTCTACATATTAAAGTTTTTCTTAATTTAAAGATAATTTAACATGTCTACCACTTGAACATAGCGTTTTGAGTTGTATTGCCCCTTTACTGTTGACCCTTTCGACTGTATTCCTACAGATATTTTTTACAGTGTAGACTAAACTACTTGTGAGTGAGGGGGCGGGCTCCGTTGTGGCGATAAAGGCCGTCGCAAACTGCAAACACTTCATCAGCGTTGTGTTTTCCGAGCCAACTCAGCGTCACATATCAGGCCCTGCAGTCTCCTCTCTCTCTCTCTCTCTCTCCATCTGTGGGCGGGTTTCTCTCCGTCAGCAGAATTTTCGTTGCACACGAGTGACTCGTATCCACTCGGCGTGGGACTTGGACACGACTACAGCTTACCTAATCCCCCGCTCCATACTGTAAAATCTCCCCCCTCCTCAGAAACGGACTGAGTCACGCAGCGTTGGAGCTCCCTCCCATCGACTACAGCGATCGGTGCGTACAATGTAGAGAAAGAAACCTTTTTTTTTACTAAGAGTGAGGAAAACGGCTAAAATTATTTTTTCTAGATAAGCCTATTTCTATCACAACCTTACACAAACCTTCTTTTTTTTCATACCAGTTTTTTCTTTAATAAGTTTTGTATCGATGTTGTGAAATAAAGATATCAAGGAAAGAAATGAAAAAGTGCTGGAGCCGTAAAATGCATTCAGAACTAGTAATACAACACCTCTCTATACTTTTCTGCAGGTTATACGCTGTAAACTGGAACGGGAGCTCCTCATCTAAAAAACACAAGAGCTCTTAAATTCCTGTTGTACGAGAATTAGTCTCCAAAAGTAGAATAGGAGCTTGAACCTCCAGTTACTGAACCTTCTTCCTCTCTACATTTAAGAGGAAGCTTCCCTTTTTTAATAAAAGTTGCAATTAAAATGGCTTATTTTGCCCTGCTTTGATTAAATTGAGACTGCTAGAGGATTTCCCATGATGCACCGAGCAGCTCTCCTCTCCTCATCTCTCTTTCTACTTCTCTACCACCATTAATGCATGTTATGAACCTTCTATTTTACTATTTTACACTGCCTGAAAAGTTATCTTTATAAGTCTCTGCTGTAAATAAGCTGAGAGTGTTAAAGCCGGGATTTGTTCTCTACTAAAGGACAAGGAGAAAATATGCAAATAGCATATTTTTCAGAGCCCGTGCATTAATTTCTGACGTGTCATCATCAGTAAAAAAAAAACTGCTGTCTCATTGCAAATGCAAAGCAGGTTCCATTTATTGTCAGTATTGTCAATCGTAATACTGTTCCCTTTAGGGGACACCACAGTGGATCATCTACTACCATCTTTCCCTGTCCTTTGCGTCTTCCTCTGTCCCACTAACTAACTCCATGTCCTCTCTCACCACATCCAGAAGCCTCCACCTAGGTCTTATTCTTTTTGCCCTGCCTGGCAGCTCCATCTCCAGCATCCTTCTACCAGTAGATCCACTATCCTTCCTCTTCACGGGTCCAAACCATCTCAATCCCGCCTCTCTGACTTTGTCTCCATGACGTCTAGCCTGGACTGTCCCTCTGATGTCCTCCTTTCTAATTCTGTCCATCCTCCTCACTCCCAGAGAACATCCATCAACATCTTCAACTTTGCCTCCTGTCCTTCGGTCAGATTGTCAATACAGTCAATGGGTTATTCAAATGCGGCTTAAACATCTTTCTTCCTTTTATCCGAGGTCAGGTCATAGTGGCAGTCGGCCAAGTTGGGTTTTTCATGTCCCTCTCCCCAACAACAATCTCCAGCTCACCACGAGGGTTCATAAGGGTGTTCTCAAGTCACATGAGAGTTTAGTCCCACCAGCATTCTTTCCCTCTTATAGCCTCTATTTTTACGAACACACGGCTATTTTTCAAAACATCACACTCTGGAAACCGTTTTCAAAAGTTTGTGTTATCAGACATCGAAAACGCCATCGTCTGTTGAGACTCTTCTTTGATTAGCTCAGATCTGCAGACTTCTTTAATCGGTGACATCATTAACCAACCTGTGATGATGTCACAGATGGCCAAGTACCACAGTTCACCATCCTCTCATCATACTGTCCTCATCTCTTTGGGGAAGTAAAAAAAAAAATCAAAAATCAAAAAATCTTTTTTAAAAGTGTTGATATGCAAAATGTGATGCATATTTTGATCATGGAAGCAATATACATATTTGTTTGCTGTCATCCAAACAGGGATGCTTGTTTCCTTTGAAATCTTTCAGAACACGAGAGAAATGTCCAAATCTGATCTGTAATCTGTTATTCAAATGCTTCTTTTTTTTATTTTTATTAAATACACCTTTTTGATCACATGGTTCCTTTTAATCTCCGATTTTTGGGAGACAACTTCATGTTTTTGATAATTTTAGTGGGACATGTTCATCTGGGATCTGCAGCTTTATTTCCTATTCTCATTTATGCTTTTGTTAACCAACAAATCCGATGCATATAATTAAAAAAAAAATTTGCACATTTTAGTGGGTCCGCCCACCACCGGTTCCCCTGAGGTGAACTTTGATGTGTGTTTGTGTTCTGTGGTTGAGTGCTCCCTCTGGGCTTTTTGTGGCTGCACTGAAGTGGATAAAAAATCAATAGCCTGATCCCATTCATCCATTTCCCTCATAAGTCTTGTTGGACACATTCGCAGCAGCTATTTCCCACCCCTTGTTGCTTCCTGTCTGCTTCACTCGCTGTGCTTAAACCGTCTGGATGAAATCAGAGCAGATTAAAACCACACAGAGGGAGGCCACGGCCGCTTTCATACAAGCCCTTTCTATCAGACTGAAAAGAATATGAATAGGCGGTAAAGGGAAGGTGAGGTGAGGAGGACGTTCTCTGACAGTGTTCTACTCTGCTTTTTTCCGTATTTTCAGTTTTATTCTTGATATTCATGGACAGGATGTCAAGGAGCAGTTCCCATTTGTGGAGCTTAGAATTGCATGGCTGCTGTTTGCAGATGACGCGGTTCTGTTTGCGTCATCAATCTGTCATCCTCAGTGGCATTGGATTGGTTTGTAGCTGCGTGTGACGTGGTTCTGCTTCATCATCGTGACCCAGTTAATGGTTTTAAAACCCAAACTGGATGCACTAGTAGTGAATATATCAGCGACATCAGCATTGTTGTCGTCATTGTTTCGTTTCACCTCATCGCCAGTTCGACCTGATGGCGACAATGTTAACGCGTTCATATGTGCAAAACTAGACTCACGCTGTCGTCCCAGACAGCAGGAGAATATCCCCGAGAAGATCCTAATCCCCTGCTTTGCACAAGCAATCCCCCTGATTTATCTCCTCAAATTAAATGTGAAGTTTTGTCCGAAAAACCTTTTTGGAAAAAAAAAAAAAGATCACTAACAAAAGCACGCAAATTGATAGCCTAAACATTATTTAGTAAAGTACACTCTTAAATTCAAGTTGTCAAACAAAATGCACATTCTTTTAAGGTTTTAACAACTTAAATTGTAAAATCAACTTCACTTAGTTATTTGGAAACAATGGATTTTCCCGATTAAAGTCAACTTTTTTAACACTTTACAGTGTAAACCTTCACTCCTCATTAAGCATCTTTGGTTCCTACTCCCTAACAACCTGCAGATCAATGTTGTTGCCGTGCGAGTCTGGTTCAACCACAGTCATAGAGCTCCACTCATTATCTCCCACTTCTATACCTTTTCTAAACATATCATGAGATACGCGCCCTTGGCTCTGACTTACAGCTACCTATGCCGAGTCTTTAAACAAACGTGAATACAGTCTAATGAAATGCTCAGAAATGATATTAAGTTCGTGTTTTTCTATGTTTTCGAGAACCTCTCCTTATATCCATCACGAAATGGAGACGTATTATCCAATCAGCGTCGGTGTTGTCGGAAACTGGAGGGACATTAAGAGGAATCTAATCTCCGGTTCCTCGTCACAAATCACCTGAGAGGTGGTCAACATCAGCAGAGTGCTTTAATTTCCATTATCTGTACAACACTGCACCATAAAGGCTGAAATGAGGACGCAGACGCCGCTCTTTCTTCTTTAAACGGGTCCGGATGCACTGATACGGAAAATTGCAACTCCGGCATCCAAGTAGATAAACCATTCTGTGCATCACAGTCGGTAAACCTGATGATGAAGCTAATCGATTCCCCTCATCTGCTCGGTGAGAAATCAAAGCCAGCGTCGATACGAGAGAGGAGAGAGCCGCTGCTGGCGTTGGTGGTGCTGCTGGTACTGATGGTTCTGGAGGGGAACTCTACATCACTGCTATATCATGGCTTTTATATTTTTAATGGTCGGCTGTTCAGAAAAATTGTTTTCTAAGGAAAATTTCTAAGGTGGACCAGAAGCTCAATGTAGTGAATATATTATATTGTATATATATACTGCCTGCCATTTCCCCGTTGTGGGACTAATAAAGGTTTATCTTATCTTATATATATATATATATATATTTAAGATAGATCTCCTCGATTCATAAGCACCAGATTTGGACTGAATCGGAACAACAGTTGTTAAATATATGGCCCAAAAAAAAGATATAGCTCCCCCTATGGTTGGAAATATTCAACCAGATTTGCCCAAAATCACTCCAGTTCTTCCTCACACTACGAGGAATCATATCCCCTGACTTTAACAGATCTTAGTTTGTGGACACTGTTGACAAAACTGAGTCAAGAAAATTCAACAAATTATTTATTCCAGCATTCACCAATCAGAACTAACTGTCGTGGTTTTGTTTATTTTGTCGTAAGATTATTATTGTCAGTTATACGCTGCGTTTCCTGTTTGGTTTTCAGGAGCTCGGTGCAGACCTTACAATAGGACTGAGACCCCTCCACACTGTACAACAGGACAGAGACCCCTAGAACTGGATGGTGTTATCGTGGTATAGCCCGACTAAAATAAGAATGCCGCCTGGACCAAAGTCCCAAAAACAGGATGTGATGTTTCAAAATACTACCCTAACATACACACAATGCAGGAGAGAGGAAGGTGGAACACAGAGAGAGACTAAAAGAAGGACGTCAGATGAAAAAGAAGCTCAATCTTCAAAATATAACTGACAATAATAATAAAAAAATAACCAGATAAAGAGCAGAACCATGGCCCAACTCCATCCTGACTGACCCGTCTACCTCTCCTCTGGTTCAGGCTCTTAGTTGGTCAGCCGTGTGAAAACTTTATGGTCTGATAACCGGCGCAGGCTGTTTCTAGAAAATGTCACGTCCCAAAAGATCAGTGCTTGTTGTCGCCGGGGGCAACAGCTGCAGAACAGATGTGCATCAAAGATTGATCACTAACTGTCTCTTTAGCGCTGAAACAGCTGTCAGCAGTGAGAGAAATACTCTCATCGTGACTGGAGAGGGACGCTGACGGCCCGCTACACCTTTCTACTGTTCAACCAGGCCAGCTGGACCAGATCCAAGTCCTGCCTCTGCTTAATGTCCGGTACCAGATGATAGAATAAAAAAATATGAGACCAGTCAGGAAGACTGTGAACCAAAGAAGAAAAAAACTGCAGAGAGGTGCATGGATGAAAAGTTGTCTCACTAAGATTGTCTTTGCATAAAAGCATGATGATCGGATGTCTAGAGCATGAAAGGTACAAATCTGATAAGATACTAACGATGGGCACCTCGCGTATGGAATGTTTATTCATAGCATAACAATGTTACATAGTTTGAGTTTTTCTTTGAGTTTTTCTTGTCTCCAACCCCCTAAAAAAAGATGCACAGAATCACGGATTCTTGAGTAAATCTAAAGGTAAAGACTATTTTATAAACTATAATATATAGTAGACTATAATAAACCCTTTGAAGTAGTGACATCACAATGTGCCTGTTGCTTCTCTTTCTTTTGGGGTTGGAGCTTGGAGCTCAGTTTCAATAGTTCCTCTGATTCCTGTGATATTCCTTTGGGGGATGGACCTAGTGGCTCATTGGGCTGAACAGAGACGCTGAAGTGGATGGTGCAGAGTATATACAGAGTATTTGAGAGATTCTCAGAGAGTTTGTTGGAGTTGTCAGTCTATTTAGAGGCTGGCAATAACTCCTGAATTGTTCCTTAATCAAGGGCACCGTTGTGCCTTGCTGGAGGTTCTTAGTGTTTTTTCTAGTTCCATACGTGTCCAACTTGCTCCGACTTTTGTGTTGCTTCAGTGTTAACTGGCAAGATATGCTGATATAAAGGTGTGTTTATCTATAAAATCAACATTTTAACACAGACATTGCCAGCAGTAGGACACTGGATTTGTTTTTGAATATTTCCAGCCAAATTTTCCTTTTCTCAACATATATTGCAGGAAACTATTACAGAGCAGCTCCGGTTTGTCTGCGGCAGGAAGGGGACTGAGGGAGAAAATAAATCACCTTAAATCCATGAAATGAGGCCGTTTTACAGCTGCAAACAAAAATCAACCGCTAAAATGACTCAGCAGGTTGTAAGAAATCTCCTCATTACTGCTTTAATATGTCATAGAATTACACTATAAAATAGAGAAATCCCCATAAAAACACTCACGTTTTCAGTCTGTAGTTCCAGTCTGTGTTTCTTAATGCACTTTTCTGCAGTGCATCGACATCTTCATCAAAGCTGATGGAAAGTAATGATAATCTGTGTGTTTATGGCCAATTAACACGGCAGATATCTGGAGAAAAATATGTTTTTTTTTTCTTCTTTTTCTTTAATGTTACAGGTGGAAGAAATACGATGATGTCATTTTTTTGCTCAAAGGAAGCTTCAAAATGTTATCCCCTTGTGCAACCCTGTCCTCTAGAGGGAGAACTGAATCATCTTAAATGCACAAAAAACGTTTTTTAACGCTAAAGGAAAGAATTTTAAGAAAATTCGTACACATTATAACATGTATAATGTAAAATAAGACAAAAAAAAATCTCAAATGCATGACGTGATGACTCTCCATGGTTCGTCAATGGACATGTTTTTCAGGCAAACACAGTAAGAATTATGATTAACTACACATTTATGCATGAATAATGGGTATATTTAGTGACCTTTCCTTTTTATCCATCTTTTCAACATTGCAAGTAAAAAAAAAAAAATTACAGAAATGTCAGTTTTCTGCACAAACTCTCATTTTGCAGTGCAGACCTGAATCATCTTTAATGCATGAAACAGGAGGCATTTAATGTTTTGCTTTAGCTTTAAAAGCTAAGGCAAACCAAATGATGGGCTCATTCCTCCTCAACTGCTGAAAATCTCACAGTTACTGGTTTTATTCTTCGCAGTATCAGAAAATGTTAAATCCAAGAAAAATCCAATAATATTTTATAATGCATGACTTGCTGCATCTCCATGGTGCATCAGTGATGTTTGGTGGAAAAGCAGTAGAAATTTGGATCAATCGTGTATTTGTGCATGAATGAAACAGTGAACATATTGACTGATATTAACTTTTGATGCCATTTTATTATCAGTGGGGAAAAAGATTAGCTTTTGCATGAAGGACGCTACAAACTTTGCTCTTGATATGCAACCCTGTCCTCTACTAATGCATCTTAAATGCACAAATCGATGGCTTCAAAAGCATGAGCAAACAAAATCAAGAGCTCATTCCTCCACAGACGCCTGAAATCTCATTTGATGCTTCTCCATGGCCCATCATTGATTTTTAGGTGGACAAAAATAGTAAAAAAAAAAATTATAACAAAGTGCATATTTAGCCGTGGAAATCACTGCATATATCTAGTGAAATAACCTCTTTAAATGTTCTTAACTTCAAAAAGAAATAAGACAACGCAAGATCAGTCGTTTGCATGAAGGAGCGTTCAAACTTTGGTCGCGCTGTGCAGAACAAAATCATCTTAGACTCACAAAAACAAAGACACTTACAGCAAGAGCAAACAAAATCAAGAGCTCAATCTTCTACAGATTCGGAAAATCTCTCACAACTGCTTGAAATATTCCCAGATTCACATCATACGACGTAAAATCCAAGCAAAACCCAATAACATTTTATAATGCATGATTTGATTCAACTATGTGGCTGCCTCAGTGATGTTTGATGGACAAACACCATAAGAAATAATGATTGAAATGTTATTTATGCATGAAAAACCCTGCATATATCTCCAGAAATGTATTTTTTCCAAATGTTCTTGATATCACATGTACATAAAATCTGGCATGATCAGTTTTTGCATGAAGGAGGCTGAAATCTTCCATCTCAACTGCATAAAACAAATACATTTTGGGCTAAAGTCAATAGAATGCGGCTGAAAATCTCGCAGTTTTTCCAAGAATTACATCATAAAATGACAAATCCTAGAAAAACACAAATCTTAAATGCATGATTTGATGCATTTGGAGCATCGGTGATGTGTGATGGGGTAAAAAAAAAGAAATATTAAGATAAACTGTATGTTTTTGAGGACCAAAACTGCGGATATTATTATTGATTTTTTCTTTTCTTTTTTTGCAATTATTGAGATCAAAGGGATAAAGATCACTTTTTGTATTAAAGGAGGCTAAAAACATCCAACTCATTGTATAAGCCTGTCCTCTACAGGGAGAACTAAATCATCCTAAATGTACAAAACGAAGCCATTTACAGCAAAAGAAAACATAAATAAATAAATTTCAAGAGCTCCTTCCTCCACAGCAGCTGAAAATCTGCCAGTTTCTGCTTTAACTCTTCACAGACCCACATTCTAACATGTAGGAACCAGACAAATCTGGATCTCTCCATGATCTCTACTCTATCCTCGCAGCGTCAAGGCGCCTCCCGTGATCAAATGGTAAAGAGCTCCTCTCTCCTCTGACAGATCGCTCCCAGTGATTTACAGCAAACACCTCCGCGCGCTCGTTCACGCAGCGGTGGTACAGGCAACAACATGTAAGGAGCCCAGATGCTCTTCAGGATCCAGAACCAGTCTCACACCACTCCACTCAAGAACAATTCAACGTGGAGACAGCAGCTGATGGGATTCAAACCATCAACCTTCTGATGCAAGGACGGTGCTCTACACCTAGAGTTCAAGCAGACCAAAAGCTGGTTGAATATTGAACTTGATGAAGATCACGATGAAGATCATACAGCTGCTTAATTTCATGCACTCATGCACAGAGTTATGCATCTTTGGGTGAATTTGCTTCTAAGAATTCTTTATATAACAATAAATTTGTACTTTTGTGACCAAAGTCTATTAAAGAATTCAATCATTCTAGTTGTTTTAAATGTTTTATGGCAGGACTAGTTGTCATTCCATTAAAACTGTAACTCTTTTTTTTTTAAATTCTTTCATAATTCAATCAACATCTTGATGGGATTGTGATTTTTTTTTTTTTTACTGAAAATCACATCATTGACACATCATCAACCAGTTTAGTTCATTAGCAGTTTTTGCATTTTTTTTTTTTTTTTTAAATAAACATAAATATGCAAAAAAGAACTTTTCTGCTATCCTTTGTGCAAAGCCCTCGGTTGCAGAATGAGAGAAAAACCATTGCCTCCATTATGTTTTATAAAATTAGGCATTTTATGAGGATTTTTGAATAAAGACTAAGAAGAAATGGTTGCAAATATAAAAAATGCTCATGATAATGAAAAGTCCACGAAAGTTCATACATCGAAATCGCAATTTGAAATGATTTGAATTCTATTCTGCTCAAAATGTAATTTGTTCTTAATGGTTAAATAATTTAGGGGGCTGGCTCCAAACTGCAATAATAACAACTGCATGCATGGCTGTATTTTATTATTTGCAAAATCGCATGAATTATGCATATTTTATGCATGTTTGCATGAATGGGGCTGCATTCCATTCGGTTGCGAAGAAGAGCAAGAAGAGACTGCCTGCATTAAATGTTATAGAATCATGCATAACGAAAAAAAGGTTGCATTCTTGGGTGAATGTGTTTATTAAAAGATCGTCTTTAATAACAATTGTTATTGTTTAAAACATACTATATTCATAATGTAATTGCTCTAAATGTGTCAGGGCTGTGCGATTTATAACTTAAAAGACACATTGCAGGAAAACTGAATCTTTAAAAAGATTTTTGTAAAAATGTAACTGCCTATGCTTGGATTCTGCCCATCCTCCGTGAAAGAGGCTGCAAAGTTCCATTCCCTTGTACGACCCTCTGTTGCACAAACAGAAGTAGATCATATAGTTCCTGTAAATTCCAGCCGAGCAAAAGAAAAATTAAACAGGAATCTCCGAAATTCTCCTTTAATCCCTCCACCCTGCCTTCACCGTTCAGTCTGACTCGGGTTTTTCCGTGTGGTGCTCTCCATGGTGCTGAACCCTGACTCAACCCTCAGCAACAGAGAAACCGAATTTCCCTCACCTGCACCGGGAGGATGCCGCCCGTTCCGCCGTCAACGGTGCTGTCGAAGACCCGGTCCCGGTACAGAGACCAGAGTCCCACGTTGGGAAGGAAGAACAGAACCAGCAGGATGAGTCCAAAGACCTGCAGGAGCCGCTTCTGTCTACGCCTCATCTCTGCAGCGGGAGCTGGGAACCAGACGACCTGCTCCTCCAGGCGGAGACAACTTTCACTCTGACGGCAGTCAAGATACAAAATACCCCTCAGAAAACGCCACTTCCGCTAAGGAGTTTCAAAATAAAAGTCCCGTCTGATGTGAGAATGTGATTAAATAGTAAATGTTTATTTTAAAGCAGGGGTCCTTTTTTAAGAAATTATGCTGCATTCGATTAATCTCGAAAACGGTATTTCAATGCATTTTTCTCCAAGAGATCAAGTTTAGACTTGATTCTACAGATGTTAAAGCTCCCCCATGCAGTGAGGAAATGAACACAGCAGCCAGGAGAACCTGGTTTTAATGGGCAAAATCCTATGGAGGCGGTCCTCTGCCAGAGAGAGAGAGAGGGTGTGGGAGGAGATCGAGAAGATCGAGAGACACAGGGAGAGTGAGAAATAGAGTTGAGATATATGGAAGGAGAGAGATGTGGAGAGGGAAAGAGATGTTAGGGAGATAGATTTGGGTGAAAGAGAAAGATTGGTGAGAGAGAGAAAGATGGGCGGAGTTAGGGAGAGACTTTTACACTGTTAAAGAGGTAATTCATCTGAAAGCATGGATATAAACTTTTACTTAATGTGAAACCTGTACGTTTCTTGGTTTTTTTTGCATTTCAGAGTCTTAATGGATATCAAACCGATATCTGCCGCCATGCATACTGTAAGAGAGATAAGGAGGGAATAAGAGAGAGAGAGAGAGAGAGAGGGAGAGAGAGAGGGGCATGAAGAGACAGGGGGGAGGTGGGGGAAAGTTAGGGAGAAGGATAGGAAGAGAGATGGGGAGGGGGAGGATGTGATGAGGGAGTCGTGGAGTTCCAAACAGCTCTGTTCTGAGGCCCTTACTGTTTTGACTAAATATAAACACATATCTGTAATTTACCACTAATTAGACTGAATAACCGTTATTACTGCATTTTGATGATGCCACATAGGATTATGGATGGATTGTCATGGCAAAACACAAATTCTCAAGGATACAGATTTTAATGAAGGTCCTTTGAATTTAATAGAAACTTGCCTTTGTTGGCATAAAAATGTTTTTGGTCCCAATTATTGTACAAGAAGGATTGTGTCAAAGGACACAGTTGTCCAAATACTGGAAAGAAAAATCAATTTTTGCTGATCACAGAAAGACCATAACCTCTATCAGAGCAGAGTAATAACAAAATATCATCTAATTCCAAAGATAAATGTTAAAATAACCACCAGAGAAGAAGAGAATTAAAGTGCCTGCAAGCATGTTTTGAAATTTCATCCAATCCTGTCAGGTCCTATTACAGATTAATGTGAGTATAAAATAACAAGAAAATCCCCTCAAGGCTTATACACTCCTTCTATGTATGAAAATTGATGAGTCCATTTCCAGTGGTGTGCCTGTCAGCTTTCAGATACCTCCAGACGTCCTTTAAATTGGCATCGACACATCCAGAAGGTGGCAGTGAAAAATCGAAAGATTAAAATACATTAATGGCAAAAACGCAGGAGGAAGATGTGTAAACGTAACTATTAAGTATATGATCTTTCCTAATGTATGGTTTTTATGAACACTTTTATAACAACGTAAAACATTGTTAAGTTAGTTTTCTGCATTGGACCCACATTAGAAGACCAACAGGCAGCCGCCTTTGGTGACGGGTTAAGAGTCGCGCTAAAAGACCCTGTAAAGCGTAGACCGCATGTGTAGTCCAGGGGTTGAATTCCAAACTCAAATCAGTGGGTGAGGGATGGCCACATGCTGCGAACAGGGTGTGATCGAAATTTCTGAATACTTTTCCTCTTAGGTGGGGCAACGCATCCGGTTTTGGATCGGCCATGCAAGGTTTGAGGGGAACCTGCCCCCCATCGGTTTACCTCTCAACAGTTTCCCCACTCTTTATGCTCCTTCCTATGATGGCGAGATTTTACTTTCTTTTAGTGCCGAATAATAAATATGATTCAGCGGGACTGTCAATGATACCACATTGCTGAGCTAATGACATTATTGGTTATCTCATATCTTATTTTTCACCTATATTTTAACGGAATAAATAACTAAATATATCTGTCTAAAAGAACGTCGTCACTTCGCAGAGTACTGGATGCACTTTTCGATGATGGCATCATAATGAAGGCCTCTGTAGACTGTTGGACAGGGAGGGGTGAGCTGAGGTATAAAATGTGTTGCAAACAGGAGATGCCACTAAAAATGACACAAAATGCACCTTTAAAGGAGACAGAAATAGAATATATGAACGTATGCATGAAACTGTATGCGTCTGTCTGGCTGTTGTGTGTTTCCGTCTTAAACAAGTACAGTATATTAATTTGTCTTACACCGTTATAGCTTCAGACTCACTCCTGGTCAAACCGCCTCGCTATGGGGTTCCCCTTCCCCGAAATTTGTTTTCATATTTACTCATTTGTTTCACTTTTTCCTGTCGGGGGAAACGGTTCTGTTTGTTTAACCTGAAGGTGCAGATTTTACAGCTCACTTCATTGGAACAGAATGACTCTTCGGTAATTGCTTATCAGAGGAGCGGCAGCCGTTTCTGAATGAGCTCTGCTAATGCCTCTCGGCGCAGAAGAGTCATTCGGTGGTCTGTCTGCCGTCAGAGGATATTAGGCTAATACCGGCATACCTTGATCTCTTCTTCCGAACCCTCACTGAGGCTGGGACATGATCAGGAGCCGCCACCAAGCTGAAATCCCCGCCGCGTTCAGAGGTTGCAGGGTTCATCCATAATTCATGCCTGACGTCGCCAAACAGATTGAACTGTCCCGACTTGGGTGGATAATGATAGAGAGAGAGTGAAACAAACGTCCTGGTGGGATTACGCCCACGCGTCCACTCTTAAACGACATGACTGATCTTCAGTTAACCCCCGCTCATTCCCATATTCTGTAAATGCCGGCTTGTCGTGACCAAGGGTCAGAGGAGATTAGGGAGATGCTTGACTGGTTTACATAGTTTGGATTTGTCCATCATGTGTCTAAGGTCAAGGGAAGCGGCAAATTGGCTGCCACATGAAACAATAAGGAGCAAAATCCGGGTCAAGAAGATGAGGTCAGTATTTTTTCGCCGGAAGCTCTGCGGTGCAGCTGAAATCATGACTTCTTCTGCATAAGTTAACTTTTCTTTCTTTTTCTGATCCAAATCAGGGGTCACCACAGCAGGGTCTCATCTGCGCTGGTGAACGGGCATGAGGTTTTTTTGCAACTGATGCCTTTCCTGAGGAAATATTCATCCATCATACAGATGCAGACATTAAGATAAGTGATTAGTGGTGCTTGAAAAGTGAAACCAAGTGAATGCCAACTTGAATCCAATCCCCACGGTGAGTCTATCTCCATAAGGAGACGTGTGTGATGTCAAATTTGAGGTTTTAAAACCATTTTACATTGAGGTGCAACAGTATTTTGCCAATATTGGCCGGGAACTGGAAGTAAAGAAGGGGAAATAGCAAAGGGTTCCAGCTATCTGTCCATCATGCTTTGTGTCTGAAACATAACTCAAAATCTGTTCCAAAACTTTCTACACACAACAGTCAAGTTCTGAAGTGGCCCCATTTGCATTTCTGGAACTTTACTAATCTTTTGTACTTTCCATCTCAGTGGTGAAGTGTGGAACTCTGGCTCTTTCTGTGAGTTGAACTTATTTCAGATGAGGGTTTCTAGGGCCTAACAAAAAGACTTCTTTTGGTCACTACCCAGAGTTCATTACCATAGTTGAGGGTTGGAACGTAGATGGATCAGTAAATTGACAGCTTTTGCCTGATGACTCAGCTCTCTCTTCACCACTATGGACCGATGTAACACCGTCATCACTGCTGATGCTGCAACCAGGAGATGAGATCGGACATCCCAAAAGAGTCTGGAGCAAGGATGCCGCTCCTTCACATTAATAAAAGGAACAATTTGAGGAGGTTTGGTCATCCGTTTTTGAGGTTTTTCCAGGTATGTCCAAATGGGAGGAGACCCCAGAGAAGACCCTGAATTCCATGGAGGGACTATGTATCTCATCAGGCCTAAGAACGCCTCGGGTTCTCCCCCACGTTGAGCTGGGGAAAGATGCCTGGAACAACCCGCTTATCCTGCTGCTACCATGACCCCGCCCCCAGATAAGGGAAACGAGGTTGCTGATGATGGATGAAAATTGCCCTCAAGTGTGCATTTCAAGCATTTAATTTGTTTTTGTTAATTTTGAAAACAGCTTTTTTTTTCTTAATTTATGCAATTAAGAGGAACAACTTGCCCCAACTGTTCTTCCTACAGTTTTAATGTGCCCATAACTATCATCTGAGACTTTCCAGAAGTGTTTCTGTTGCTTTGTCCTGATCATTACGTCCTTAGTTGGAGACCGCTATGATTTTATGGTTATGGGATGTTGACATGAGAGACTTGTGAAGGCCAGCAGGTTGGCTTATCTTTTTTTTTTTCCTTACTTGTCGGCTGCTTTTGTCGTTTTGGTCGAGGAACTCATTAGAGATGCTACATACCTGAGTATAACCTGGTTCATGAGGCTATAACCCAGTCTTGCAGGATTCTCCCACTCTCTTCCACTGGCCTGCCAACTGAACTTAATACTTGCAGAAATGATATACACACTGACTGACACTCGATATATTGTATTAATGATCAATTTTAATCAAATTCTCATTTTATTTGCTGATGTGTGACCTCCGGCTTTGTCACATACTTTGAGACGGAGAGTCCTACTATAGATATGCTCTGTTGTTCAATCTGTTTGGCCTCTAAGGTCTGAAAATTGTTCTGAAAATTGGTTGTGTTTGAGATCAAAGATATTTAGATGCAGTTTATATCCTCACAACAGGCCCATAAACACATTTCTCTGCTATAATTGCAAGTCTGAGAGCAGAGAAACACAAGATTAACGATAGCGTATCATTATAAATATCAGCCATTAACCTGTGTCCGCGTGTGCAAACTACTTCTGTTTCTGCTGGGCTTTAATTGAGCTGAACTGTGATTAGCAGAATATTACTGCAGGCAATGTTTGCTGGGAGACAAAACTGATAAATGTGTGCAATTATTTTTTTACTCCGGCCAAACCTTCGCCTCACCTCGCTGGAAATGAGAAACTGAAATTTCTCCTCTTGGAGAATTAGGGATGCCTATGTCTGCCTTGCAGCATGAAATGAATAAGTGCTATCTGTTGGGATTTGATAAGACCATTGATCGATACGAATGACCCAAAAAACTGCTCCGGGCGATGAGACAGTCCTACCTCACCGTTTCTTTACTGTCCTATGGTGAGATGCAACGAGCCACATCCGTGGAGAATTTATAATAATAATAATAATACATTTAATTTATAATGCACTTTACATTTGGATCAAATCTCAAAGTGCTAAAATTCAGCTCCTATAAATATAAATATCAGCTCCTGGAAACCATGAAGTTGTCTCCTTGAATAAATTATTCAGGATCAGCATTGTAACCGCATAGCAAGGAGGTTACCGATTCAATCCTATCCTTTCTTTCTGGAGTTTCCAGACTCCAAGGTTGCTTCTCGGTGCTCCAACTTACTCCAATAGTTCAAAAACATGGAATAAAGACGAATTGGTGACTCAATTGGCGAAAAAACACTTAATTGTACATGTGAGCATGAATAGTTGATCCCCCTCCTAAAAGTCGGCCCTCACGTGAAATAGTGACTTAATCAGGATGTACTGTTGACATTAGAAATACCTTATTTTCTGCTTCTTCCAGCTCTTACCTTTTAGGTTTTGTCACAGCGATCATCTTGTTCTGCATATTGATTTAGCATAGGTTTTACGTCTGACGTTAGCCTCCCGATTTATCCGAGTTTAGGACCGCCACTAGAAGTACATTGGTTTGTGCAACTATGTGACTGGGTTCCTGATATTAACAATACCAGTTGGAACCAAATCTAGATCCAACTGATTGTTCCTAATTCCATACCCTACATCACCAAAATGTTCAATACTTGTCTAAAACTTCCGTTTATCAACGACAGTGGCTGCCAAAGCAAGATTCCTCAATCTAGCAACAGTCTCCTGCTCATTCTAGGGTAGCACAATGTTTTTTCCAGGTCAGATGAGATAATTAATCCCTTCAGAACGTTCCAAAGGGATGAAGTCCTTAAAAACACCCAAATCACATGTCCGTAAGACCTCAACTGGCTCCTTTTCAACTTAAAGGACCAGTGGCTCTACTCTGAGCAGCTTAACTTATCTTTTAGCCGAGTCCATCCGCTCCAAAAGGAAGCTCATTTCAGTTTCTTGTACCGATGACCTCAATCTTTTGGTGACGACCCAGACTGAGCCATAGTTCAAACCATGACCATTGGTGAGTGTTGGAACGTAGATTGACTGGTACCTTGAGTGTTTTGACATATGACTCCTGTATCTCTTCCCCATGATGGAATAATACCACACCATAATTTCTGCTGATGCATCTCCAAACTATCTGTCCATGTCATAGTTAATTTTCCCATCACTCATAAAAAGACCCCAAGATACTTCCTTCACTTTAAGCAGCAACGAACCCCCAATCTGGAGGTTTTGGAGGGATTAGTTTATTTATTTGTGCCCAGCAGAGAGCCTTGGCCTCAGGTGTGAAGGTACTGACACTCAAGCCAACCTACTTCACACGCAACTGCAAGCTGCACCAATGCTGCAGAAGATCACACATGGATTATGAGCTCCGTAATCCGGACAAACTCCTCACCCTTACAGTGACTCGGCATCCTTCCATTAATATCAAGAAGGAATCTGAGACAAGGAGAAGCCTGGAGAACATTTTTGACCTTCTTCCAGTTATTGTAAATCCATTTGGTTACATAAGGGGAGGCTGACTGAAGGTAGAGCAGTAATCCACTGATCGGAAGGTCAGTAGTTCAATCCCTGGCCCCGACAGCCTACATGTCAAAATACTGAAGATTGTCATAAACATGTTGAGTGGTGAAGCAGACTGGAAAGATGCTTTATAAGTACAGTCACCATTTAGGATCTGGATCACCTGCAGTAACCGCCCCCATAGTCCCTCACTACAGGACTCCCTATGGGCAAAGTCAAAATAGGGCTCTCCAAATCCACAAAACAAATGTAGACCAGATGAGGAAACTCCCAGCAAACCCGCAAGGATGAAGAATCGTTTCACTGTTCCGAGACCAGGGTGGAATCTGCATTGTTCCCTCTGAATGTGAGGTTGAAGCCTCTTTACCAGCAACCTGCAGAGAATTCTCACAGGCAGGCTGAGTAGTGTGATTGCCTTATAATTGGAATAGATCCTCTAGTCCTTCTTTTTGAAAAAGTGGGATTACCACCCCGTCCACAGCGAATCCATGAAGGCAGAAACATAATCTCCTTGGTCTGAGGTAATCATGCCCCCCAGCCCAGAGAGTTCATGTTTTCTTCCATCTATATTGAACATCTATACATTCATTTTCTCCTGATGTAATGATGCCACGGCGCTGGCGGTCGCTCCGGTAAAATCACTCTCAGCTGACTTTCACCTACATGAGAGAAGCTGTGAACAAAGAGCGAGGTAAGTGGTTTTACAACTTCCTTCTTTCGGTAGATTCCCCTTCCTCGAATCTTCACATGATGGATGACTCCGTTGGAGATGTAGCCAGAAAAAGCCAAGCAATTAAAAAGGATCAGATGAAGAAAAAAAAAAAAGTAAAGTGGAACCATAAAACAATCCTGCTTAGGTACCACTCAGCATATCCGTCATGCCTGATATTACCGCTACTGCCATGCCTTAAGGTAATTTCTCTGCAGAATTACCACTTCTTGACCTTTATTGGCATTAAGAAAGGGCACTTTCACACATAAATTGTGTATGGAAAGTTCCTCCGGCCTCTTTATAACCAGCAGAAAGCAAGCAAAGATAAGTCTCTCGTTTTTTGTTTTTTTCCAGCAGTCGGTGATTAAATGCACTTTTTTTTTTTTTGAATAGCATTACTGATATCCATTAGAACGTAACCATGTATTTTGAAGAGCCTTCAGGTAAATTTGAGCCTGAAACACGTCCATCTGACTCAGTCGGAGTTGTCGGATATCAAATCCAGCTCCAATGTCATTTTCCAGTGTTTGAGGGGGTCGGAATCAAAACACAAAACCTTAAAAGTGACATCATGCAGCTGTTTTACTGGAAAATAGGTGTTAAGTTGGAGCTTCTGGATGGTTGATTTCCACAAATCGTCTTCTCCTTCTTTTTGTTGTTCCCTTTAAGGGTCGCCATATCAAATCACCTGTTTCTATCTTGCCCTGTTCTCGCCATTTTCTTCAGTCAAACCAACCAACTGCATGTCCTCTCCCTCACCACATCCAGAAACCTCCTCTTTGGTCTTCCCCTTTTTCTCCTGATGGGAAGCTCCATCTCCAGCATCCTTCTACCAGTAGATCCACTATCCCTCCTCATCTTATCTTATCTTAAAATAGAGGAGAATACGCAAAATAAAAAGGACCAAGGAAAAGGATAAAGTGTTAACAAAGCTACTTGCTAGCTTACGTAAAAAAAAATACATATCAAAATAAAATCGAGTTCATTATTAATTCATTCATCTTATGAACTCAAAAACTCCCTCATTGTGTTTCGTGGTGTGCGCCTGCATAATCGAACATTTCAGACCCAACAATATGTCTGTATTGACAATAATGGAGTCTGCTCTCCTGGTGGATGAATTAATTATGTGCCATCAGTATTCTCTAGGACTCCTGCTGGAGCTGGCAGAGAGAGAGAGATCGGGCCGGTTCTTTCCCAGAGCTGTTCCTGGACTCCCACCGTCTCTCTGGTCCCTCAGTGCCCCTCACATTAACTCTCTCTGTGTTTCATTATTTACCCTGATGGGTTTGGCTGCATCGATCTGAATATTGCTGACCATGCCAGCTGGACATATACCAATCTCTCACAAAAATAATTCTGTTGTTGCCTTGGAACCTATGTAGGACAGAGTAGAAAGGGGACTAACGTTAGGCTCCATCATCATCCTAGTTTACTCTCTATTGTGGTCCACTTCCTGTCTGTTGTAGGTTTTCAAGAGAGATATCTGCGAGTTAAGGCATATGCACCAGATTTTGAACAAATTGGATCAATGGTTGAGAAATTATGGCGCAGAAACTTTTTGAGTTTTTGTAATGTCAAAAATACACAACCCACCTTTTCAAAAATCAATCCAGTTGTTCATCGCATTATCGCAGTGTCTGTTATAACTTGCATTATAATTATTGCAGCTAGCTGCGTTCTTCATCAACACATGAGCCGGGTGACCACCATGCACTCAGCACCCACTGCTGGATGCAGGTACAGGAGACGCTGGAGGTTGGGTAACCAGGGTTCCAGGGAGCATCTGCCCTTCCTGCCCAAAATCCCTGTGCATCTGAGACGGAGCAGTTAGGCGCTGACAGCTGACCTGGTTGCAGCAGACATTACATCCGTATGGAAAAGTGAGAATACAGACTTCACTTATCCCATGTGAATGTACTGTCTTAAAGACAGACGTGGGGGTGTAACTTCTAAATCACACGAGGTCCTCAGGTGATATTGACATTGATAGTCTCGTGCGAATAGAGCTTACAACGTGTTGTCATGTTACACAGACGCCGACATGGTTGCTGACATGGATTTGAACGTATTTGATAACATATATGTCCCACGATGCAGTGTGCTTTGCTCGACGTCCTACCTTTGGTTTATAACTTCCATCTGCTTTGGTCTTCACACCACAAAAAGACCGCAGCAAGATTTACTTGGTAGCAGACGGAGATCCCTCGTTTTCAAGCGGACCAGAGTTCCCTTGTTTGGTCAGCACCAGAGTTCGAATGTACGTCCCCACCGCCTCAAACATTCCCGGACTATCCGAGGAAACGAACCCTTGTTCATTTAAAGCGAACCAAACAGTCCAGGTGTGAAATTGACATGTTACAGGAATCACTTTGTTCTCCATCGCAGTCTGTATGAAAAAAAAACCTTCATTAATAGACGGGAGACTTTTGGCTCATTTATTCCCTCCACCTGTGTTTTGACAACCCCTCCTGGGAGTTAATGGGTGGTGTATGGAACATGATGAGAGAAAGGCAGATAGGAAAAGTGGAAACAACATTAAATAAGCCAACAGAATCTAATTATGCAGCCCCCCCCCCTCTCTCTGTGTAAATATGTTAGACGCGTTCAGGGTTGTCAGCGTCTGTTTGTACAGATGGGTCTATGAGTTTACATCAAACCTGTTCTCTAGTGTTATGATGGACCACTTCTGCTTTAATGTGACAGTCCGATCATTCAAACTGAGTGTCTAAACTCTCAAACTGGTTTGACGCTACAACTAATGGATGCTATTAACTTTTGGTAGCCCTTAGGTAGCTCTCACACCTGACAGTCCAAACCGAGGTTCGTGTTTTAACATTTAATTGGAGTGGCTTTTGCTTTCCAACATTGTGAGTGCACAGAAGAACTTAAGATCACATAAATGTGACCTGTTATGTTCAGCTTTGTCCCACTTGAACACACCTCCTCAGTCAGGCTGAGTGGGATAACAGACTGCAGCGCGGCTAATTTTAGTCAAGGAAACAGTACGGGGATGCCCTAGCATGCCCTTACCAATGCATTTCCTAAACGGTGGTAGGCCGAAAACTGGTTCTGGGTTGACTTGGAAAATGTTGGGGACAAAGGGGGCTCACACTTCCTGTGTTACATACATGCTATTCTTGGTACCGATGCAGAACTTTGCATAACACTGGCAGCAAGTTAAACAGGGCCCCACTGTCGGGGCCTCGTTGCTTCCTGGTTTTGGTTCGGGTGGACTAAAGAATTTAAGTTCAGATTTAAGTTTTAAAAGTGTTCTAACACTGTAAACTGGGGCAGATGTATTTCAGGAGGTAGAGCGGTCGTCCACTTATTGCCCGATCTGGACTTTGGTCCAGGAAAGGTTTCACACCTGCCATTTTGGTCTGACTCAAACTAAAAAAGTATGAAAATCAGGACCAGATAAGGTGTGAAGGTGGCTATGATGTCTTCTCCATGTCTTTATGTACATAATAGAGGAGGAAAAGGTATTTTTACATCAACCATCACGTTGATACAGAACTATCACTGGCTTTCCTCAAAAAAAACAGCCTTGTACATGGATGCTGTACATCCAAGAGTTTGTAGTCCATGTGAGTGAGAGCCTCTTTTGGCAAATGATCATGTATCATTATCATGTATCATTGCCATTTGGCTCTGTTGGGAACAAAAGTGAGCGCATCCGCGTTCAACAACATGGCCTTTCAATCAATTTACAGCTTTTGATGTTTATTCTCTATACGTTGATCTGGCTCCAACTGTCCATCTCAATTTTCAAAAATTACACCCATTAAGAAAAATAACACCATTTCCTACACCGCAATCATCATCCGAGGATCTGTCTGCCAATATCCGCTGTTTGCCCTCGTCCTGCTGCCCCATCAGCTTTCACAGCGGTGATCCTACCTAGACAGCCTGATATATTACTTCTCCGGCAATCCAAATACCTTCATAAAGTCTCCCCCCTCAATCCACGTCGCCTTCCATTTTTTTCTGGGGCTTATTTTCTCCAATATGCTCCCCTTATAGCTTTATCAACCACTAATATGGAGTTATTATCTACTAACCCCTAAGTAGGTAGAAAGTCAGGGGGGAGTTTTTTTAGTTCGCAAAACTTTTCTGAAGTTTCACAGAAGTACAGCTTTGCATCATTTTCCTAAATAACTGTAGAAGTTGAGGATTTTGAATAAATAATTATAATAATAATAACCCAATCCCACTAGCTGAACTCCATACATCCATCCATTTTTTTTGCGCTAATCTGGGGTGGAGTCCCAGTGGCAGCAGACTAAGAAGGGCATTCCGGATATCCCTTTCCCCAGCAGCACTCTCCAACTCATCCTGGGGGATCCCGAGGCGTTCACAGGCCAGATGAGATATATCGTCCCTCCAGCGAGCTCAGGGTCCACCCCAGGGTCTGCTCCCAGCTTGTCTTGCCTGAAAAACCTTCAAAAGGAGGGGAAGCATCCTAAACAGATTCCCAAACCAACTCAACTGCCGCCTTTCCACGAGAAGGAGCTGTCTTTTTCCACTTCAAGCTTCCAGTATATATTATCAATTACTGACCTCAATAACTGCTTAGCTGCTAGAAAGTTCCTGTTAGATGTTAGTCAACTGTTAATAAGTCACAGAACAGAGCTTCTCATTAACGGACTTTCCTAGCATAGAATAAAAGTGTATCCGTCTACTTGCTCCCCATGTCAAAACCAGATGCCAGGAATCATGGCGCCAATTCAACCCTGAATGGAAATTCTTATCTGTTCCCTTTTTTATTGTCTTCAATTAATAAAAAAAAAAATTGCAACAGACCAGCACAATGCTGATGTGTTGTTTTAAATAGCGAGCCGGGGGCTTCACCACCAAGGAGAGCATAACATAGTGCCGAGCGGCGCCAGCTCCAGTAACGACAACCGCTACTAACTGCTTTCATTATTCTGCATGGGTAATGCTCTTTCTAAACAATATACATGTTTCACAGCACAGACACGTATAATTTAAACAGATTTATGTTTCAGTGCTGCTACTACCTCCAATACCATCTCATAATGAGGTCATTTATACAGTTGACAGTTGTCCTTCTTCACACTACTTTGGTTCTAACCACTGCAGAGCAAAAACACCCAAATAGCTGTTAAGACATCACAATATGATCCTTGTCAAAGTCTTACAGATCCTTACTATTGTCCATTTTCCTGTTTCCAATGTCAACTTCAGGACAAAACCTTCAACAGCCGCCTAATAGATGGTCACAAGACGATGTTATTGCTGTTATGGCGTATTATTGTATAGGGCAGCAAAATCTAGGATCCCAGGATCATTCCAGTCGGGATTTTACAATGTTTTATAATCTACCGCTAAAGTGGGAGGGGCTCCTAATAGTCAGAAAACTCTTTGCTGACACATCTTGGTTCTTGCCCCTGTGTCTCAATACATCATTTTGGATAAACATGTCAGACATGGTGCGAAAAAAATATTTTCAAACCATTTTATTGTCCTCAAATGATGCAAATAACCTGGGACGTATTCCTGCATGTCCACTTTTAAAATATTGAAATCCTATCCGGAGGCTCAGGGCCTGCTGAGTCCAACAGTCTGAAATTAAAAAGATGTGAAATAAAGATCTTACTGTACCTCCACACTCCAGCGCCTTCCTTTTCTCATCTGTAATAGCGTAGACTTACTACATGTTTGACGTCAAAGAGAGCCGAGAGCGTTCAGCTTGAGCTTCTATCTATTATTCATTCAAGTCAAATGATGCAGGAACGGGTCCAACGTCAAGCATCAAAGGAACGTGGATATTAGTTAAACCTTTTTCTGCGGGAATTGAAACAACTGCATGAGAGGAAAAGTCAATCAGATCGTGTAGACTTTCATTTTCCGTTTTAGTCACTTGTTGAGTTTGTTTATTTCTCCTTCAATCCACCATTTGTTTCATATTTTCACTACACCAAGGACAGTTTGTTTTCAACGCTGTCGGTTTGTTTGTCTTAGTCCCCCGATGCCTTTGTTTGTTCACGCTGCAGAACGGCATCTAGTGTAACTTTTCAAGGTCAATTTATGCTCAAGATTAACTGTTACTCTGTTCGGCTCAGTGGTTATCTTCATTTGAGCCTTGCCTGAATTATATACCCAAAATAAATGTAAAATAGCTGCACAACTATCAGGTGTATTTGCATAAACTATGTATGTCCATGGACAGATAAAACTTATTATAACATATATTTCGTGTCCTTAACATTATAGCCATTACTTGCGTTGTGAGTAATGTTTGATTAAACACGTAAAATACCAATTTTTCTATCCTCGCCTGTTGTTTTTTCTTTTAGACAAAGAAAGCCGTTGTATCACAGTGAGGCCATGAGACAAAACAATCAATGAATTTGCTCAGAGACTCTTTAAATAACTCCCGCATCAAATCTTCTAGAAGTAACACAAAGTTCATGTTATTCGACACAGTTTTTGACGAATATGAGCAGGAAGACTCTCCATGAGGAACATTTGGATAGTCATCAGACAGAAAATGTGCAAAGAATGATAATTTGACCACAGATGGATTTTGGCAAAAACACCTCCTATGTCCACTAGGGGGAGTTATAAGCACATAGTACAACCTTTGGCTGTGACATTAGAATATGCTAAAAAACGAGCTAAAAGAAACTGCGATAAGGCCCGGCTCGTTCACGAAAATGCGAAGTTACATAAAAATTCAGACTTTGATGGTAAAATACAGTTGTTTTTATAAAGTTTAAAGACTGAAAAGTTGAATTACATAAACCACGAGGCGGAGTTACAATAGAGTTAGAGAGAATAGAGAATTTACAGTTTAAATCAATGAAATAATGAAAGTTTAAATCAATGAAATAAGGAAAAATACATAGAACAGCAGAGCTGAACTGATGAGCGATACAAACAAAAGCTTAAATGGGTGCAGTGTAAGAAAATCTATGTACGACCCAATCCCCAGATAACTAACCCCTCACACAAAGTGAGAATAATCACGCAGAGTATCACTCTAGATCATAACGAAACGAAAACCAGCCGCATGGAGGGCTGCACACCTAAACAGCCTCTCCCTGGACATCTGACTTACACCGCTCTTCAAACTTCTCCCGGGACTGCTCCACCAGGATTCCTGCGTCGTTGACGGTCCCGCGCCAATCAGGTGTTCCTTGAGGGCCCTGGTAATGCCTCCGGCAGCGGGAGCCAGTTATACACCGGAGACGCCACAGTGGAATCACACTGTGGATTCTAGTACATTATTAAACATATAAAAGCAGTCGGGGTGTTTTGGCCGTAACAAATTATAAAAACTAAGAGGAAGTCCATTTATGGGCCTCTGGGGTTCTACAGATACAGATGATGCCTTCCAACTGTAACTGTTCTCTCGGCTCTTTCCACTTTTGGAGGTCGCCACACTTACACTGCAACTAAACCACGGAAGTGTTTACAAGTGATAATAATAAATAATAAATAATGGTGGGTGGACAGATCCCCCCCCCCCACCCACGCCGTTCATATGAGCATCAGATACAAGAGCAAATTCTGCCTTTTTTTTAAAAAATGTGATTGAAGAAGAATCTGCTGCGTTCATCAATGATGGAATGTCCTCGAGGAGCCAATACTCATTATTGAGGTCAATAGGTCATTATTCAGTTTCATTCATTGCATTCACGATGTCGATTTAAGGTTTTACCAGACATTTAAGATCTGTACCTTAAATGTGGCATTGCAGTGCCTTTTCCCAACGTTCCCAACGTTGTCCCAACTTTTCCCTGCGTTGTCAAATATATGATGGTGGGTTTTTTTCATTTCATTTCATTCATCAAGTTTGCCCGAGCCGTCCACCGTATCTAACACTTGGTATACGATTACTAGCTCGATGTAAAAGGGTTTCTTCCGTCTCCTACATCGCTGATGTGCACAGGAGGTTTTCATCACGTCACACTTTTCCAAAGCTTCCAGCTTCATTTTACAACCCAAAGTGATTCTTACTTTGAACCGACAGCGTTTGGAGTGTCGTTCCGTTTTTTCCCTAGCTGTCAATGATTTTGACAAGATGTTTGGGGCAATAGGCAATGGAGATTTTGCCTAATGACAGACAAAATGCAAACCCTTGCCGGAGACGGATGAGACCGACAGCTCGCGGCTCTAAGCTAAGAGAGGAGATAGAGAGAGAGAGATATTTGAATGGAATCTACCATTTCTTTTCAGGATATGTTTACACTTATGCCACCTGCATACATTTCCTCCCTCTGGTCTCTCTCCGGCTGAGGCCGGTCTCTCTCATTGAGCAGCGTCTCATGCATTTCTTCTCCTGCAGAAAAACCACTTTGAGCCGAGGCGAGAATCACTCAGGCGCTGGGAGATACAGACGAAAATAAAAGGCATGAACGAGGGATTTTTTTTTTTTTCCTCCCTTCGTGTTTCTTTCATGTCGCTTTTATTTCCCCTGTGATTTTTCCTCCATGAAAGCAGAGCAAGGCCATCTTTTCCACATTGATTGACAGCGAGAGAGATGGCTGCTTATTGAGGTTCCCTGTTCTCTGCGAACAGAGAACAGGTTGAAATATGATGCGTTTCATTCCGCAGACTCGAGAAGCCTCGCAGCTTCGGGAGATACCATCAGCGAGAAGCTCCCGCATGTGTAATCCTCTGTATGTAAATATGAATGCATATGTTTGTGTTCTGAGAAAAAAGATGTGTGCATCCATTTCTTTAATGTCTGCATATTGAAGTGAATGTGCGGGGAAGGAGAGCGGCTCTTTGAACCAGTTCCAGCTTTATGTCGCTGTATTTTAAGAAAGAGACGCATCTGCGTTTCTTCCCTCTATACTATTGATAAACATGAATGCAGACCTGCCGACCATTATGCAAAGCAGCTACACAACTGTGCATTTTGCATTGAGTTCCGTCAAATGAGGCGCTTCAAGGTGCAGTGTGTTGGATTTAGTGGCAACTGTAGGAGCAGGTGGGCTTAAATGGACCCCTTATTCTGGGTAGAATTGGAGTAAAAACCGAATCGGAAAGAAAAACGCCTTAGGTAAACACCTCATTAAGATGAGATCGCCCTTTCTGATTTAAGATATCATTCGGTAAAAAAAATTAAAATGATGAAAAAGGTATTTGATGCTATGTAGCTTTCTCTTGCTCAAAATTCCAATTATGATATTACATTTGTCAGACTTTGGGTTTTCAAAATCCCTAACAACAACTTATTCATCTTTTCTTTGTCTTCCAAGAAAGTCATAAGACAACGCTTTCTAAAAAAAATAGATCATATACCTTCACTTTTAAATGGTGGGAAATCTCCTCATCAACTTAATGATCTAATGGAAGTTCAGCTGTCACTCTGGAGTAACAAAAAAACATCATGGTTCCCTCCAGAATAAAAAACCATCACGGTTCCCTTCAGAGTAAAACACCCTCATGGTTCCATTCAGAGTGAAAACGATCATGGTTCCCTCCAGGGTAAAAAACCATTGTGGTTCCCTTTAAGGTAATACACCATCATGGTTCCCTCCAGAGAATAAGACCATCATGGTTCCCTCTAAGGTAATACACCATCATGGTTCCCTCCAGAGTATAAGACCATCATGGTTCCCTCCAGGGTAAAATACCATCATGGTTCCCTCAAGAGTAAAAAACCATCACGATTCCCTCCAGAGTAAAACACCATCAGAGTTCCCTTCAGAGTAAAACACCATCATAGTTCCCTTCAGAGTAAAAACCATCATAGTTCCCTCCAGAGTAAAACACCATCATAGTTCCCTTCAGAGTAAAGACCTTCATGCTTCCCTCCACAGTAAAACACCATCATGGTTCCCTCCAGGGTAAAATACCATCATGATTCCCCCAGAGTAAAACACCATCATAGTTCCCTTCAGATTAAAACACCATCATGGTTCCCTCCAGAGTAAAAAAACATCACAATTCCCTCCAGAATAAAACACCTTCATGGTTCCCTCCAGGGTAAAAAAAAATTGTGGTTCTCTCAAGAGTAAACCAAACATGGTTCCCTCCGGAGTAAAAAAAACGCCATGGTTCCCTCTAAGGTAATACACCATCATGGTTCCCTCCAGAGTAAAAACCATCACGATTCCCTCCAGAGTAAAACACTATCATGGTTCCCTCCAGTGTAAAACCCCAGGGTTTACTCCAGGGTAAAATTTCATTGTGGTTCCCTTCAGAATAAAACCCCATTGTGGTTCCCTCCAGTCTCTATTTCTTATTGGAAAATGTGTACGAACCAGTTTTTTAGAAGACCCATTGGCAGTAGGTATATATATCCAAAAGAGAAAGGGGCCAAGGATGGAACCCTGGGGGTTAACCACATGCCAAAGGGGCTATGAGGGAGGAGGTATTAACAATGGCTATTGAGAAAATCATACTCTACCTGTAGGAAGTTTGGGGGAAAATTGGAGCATGTAAGGACTAACTAAACAGAATTATCTAACTTGATATAACCAAAACAAAAAGTTCAATAAGGGTCAAATTGTTTTCTAAAATCGTGCATTACCAAAGGTTGGAGCTAAAGTTGAGAATTGCCATGAATGATTTAAGTCTAGCCTAATTTAATGTCCAAAACCTTTTTTTCTGTCATTTTATGGTGAATTCAGAGTGTCTAAGACATTAAATTAATAGATTTTAAAAAAAAGAAATTACTTTTTCTCGGTGAGGACATTAAAGGGTTTAAGTATTCCGGTTGTTTGCTGCACACATAGTAAATTGGAAAATCTAACAGTCCAGAGATGCAAGTCACATCTGTATTGGGTCCAAATTTGAAATTGCACAGCTTTCTAAATAAATGTACGCTAAGGAGCTACGTGGCACCGCTTCCTCAGTTGAAACAATTGGTTGATTTTTCTTCTCTGCTAACAGCTACTAGCTGCCCTTACGTTCTCTGGATGCGATCCAAACACACATGACGTCGACACGAGATCTCAAAGCCCCATCCGGACTATTCCATCTTGCATATCTAAGGAAGTCAGGTTCCACTCTGTTGCTACCTCCAATGTGGAGCCACTAAGATCCCTATTATGCCTCCTTTGCGTTTCTACAGAGCAGAGGAGCAGAATAATAGCAAAATAATTGCTTTAAACAAAAAAACTTTTTAAGGAGCCAAAAAGTCAATGGATGCAGTTTTAAATCTTTGTTTTTCAGACAGGGAACACTCGCCGTTCCCGTTCACCGCTCATTACGGAAGAAAGTCAGTGTCGTATCAATAGATCTGGCCGAGGCCGCTCACCAATCAACTTATTGGTGATACAGTAGATTACGGTGTCTGATTAATGAGCCGCTCTGACACACCGCATCTTCTGTCCTGACTCACCACATACATCACACAGATTAGCGGTGGCGGTCTGGCCCCCGGCTCAGAGCTCCATCGACAGTCCTGACACCGTCCGCCCACGCCGTATCAATGAATCCCACCGAGCGCCGGCAGAAAAATCAAGTAATTGATAAAACATTAGACTGTGGGATGATTCTCTGCCATCCATCACGCCGGGGAAGTGTGAGGAGACTGGGGCGGGCCGGATTGATCGTAAATATGAGCCTGAGGGGAATTGTCTATATGCAATCAATTAGCTGCTGCTTTCAGCTTATTGAGAATGAAACCGTCTGACAATGTTCGTTGGATTCTAACCATGGATTTTCTTTTCAACCCCGAAGTGAAACAAGGAAATGTTCATACGATCTAAAAAGTTACATATAGATCATCCAAGGAGAAAAAAGAGATGAATGACTGTATAAATTAAACTGATAAATCATAATTATCTATCATTTTTTTAAATATAAAATTACAGATATACATTTAATTAAATCATTACATTTTTTTTTATCTGGTTGGCTAAATATGAATAAATGAAATAATTTATGAAATTCTTATGTAATTAAAGGGAACAGAATAATTAATTTGAAATGCATGAATGCATTTATATAAATGTTATTTATGATAATGATAATATATATAATAAATAAACACGTTGAGTCAATTCAACATTTTAAGATCAGATGGAGCTAGTATGTATTAATTAATTAATTTTGAGCCTTATTAATTACAGGTAACTAATCAAAAAAAAAACATTGTTTGAATAATACTTTAATCACAGCCACTTAAATAAAGACATAATTTCTTAACTTTGTATCCCCAATGAGACAACTTCCTGCTTCTGAAGACGGTCCATTGACCTGATGATGTGATTGAACAGGGTTAGTAGATTTGGATTTCAGTCTCTAAGGAGGCGGAGCCTCTTTCACAAAGACCCACTTGATATTGGAGAACTTTTAAGGTTCAGTAACAAAAAAAATCATCATTTAAAAACTTGAATTCTGTGTTCACTCAGGATGTATTATGTTCGATATAATGTGAAGGTCCGACACGATTTAGTCTGAGATGATAAAGATGAAACCAGGAGGGGGTCTAATACTTTTTCACAGCACAGTTCTATTGACTCGCTGTTGAAACTCATTGACTTTCCCTCAGGCCAGCTATGTTGAAAAAAACAACAACGTTATTTTATGTTATAATATGTGCATTGAATCAATGTCGGATCATCTTAAATGGGATCTTTGATTCAACCATTGATTTTGTTTTGTTGCGCATTTTTCTCGGTGAATGAACATTCCAAGGTTTCAACATTGTGTCGATGTCTCCGCTCTATCTGGGCTCAGTTGTTCAGACAGAGACAGAACAAAGGCCATCTCCTCCACTCTCAACACCACACCAGGGACCGAGTCATAGTAGGAATAAAACCAACTGTTCAAATGTGACAAAAGAAGTGATTTCTGAGCCAGACATGAACGGCAGCCCGTTATGAACTGCTTTTGTATACAGTTTCCAGAAGCTGGACCAATTTAAATAAGATACAGAAAAAAAAAGAATCAAACTTGCAGATGACAGATTCTGATTCCTCCTCTTGTCACAGATATGTCCCCCAAACATTACGTTCTAAAATAACCCGAGTTTTCTCTGCTCCGCCGCATATTTTACATTGTGTGTGTGTGTGATCCGGCTCGGCTCAGCAGGCCTGCAGATGCGTTCTCTCTGCATGTGTGCGTTTGGTTGTGTAACCTGGAAGGGGGGGGGGGGGGGTTCCGCTCTGAAAAAGGGCCAGCTGCCACCCCTCAGTCCACTGCCACATGCAGCCAGACCAAGGCTGCTCCTGGACGCAGAGATTACAGACTAAATGACTGATTACGGCGAGCCGGAAGGGCTCTGAGAGCAGAGACACTCCACAGCCTTCAGCCGCCGAGGGCAGGATTCAGTGCGAGAGGAGAGGTATAAACAGACAGACGGGGATTGGGTCGGAGTTGCATCAGACGAACTGCATTGTGGAAGTAGAATTATGAGTCGATACGGAGGCTACAAATAATAGTCTTCCCCTCCTGAGAAGATTTATGGAGGCGATTGTGGAATTTTTTAAAACTAGCAGGTGGAACGGGGAAAAAGCAGCCACCAGAAATCATCAGAATAAATCCTGCTCATCTGGGTACATATTGCTCAAACTGTAAGAGATTAATCTAACGTCGTTGTCTGCTGGTGTGTAACCGCAAATATGGAGCAAAAAAGGAAGTGGGTGTTTGTGATTTTTTAGGAATCCATCCACAGATGTTCTGAGGTTCTGATGTCATGCTCTTATGGGGCGTCGTTTGTAAAGTCGCACATGTTGATTTTAACAGCAACTTTATGCCACGTTTGGCTCAAAAAACAACGTTTTAAAAGCAGCGTCAACATTTTTGCAGTCACTTTTTTATCACATTTACAACGAAATTCATGAACTTAGTCAAATTTGCCTTCCTAGGAAATGTGTGTTAAATAAAATTTCCAAATATTCAATACTATTTTAAATGTTACGTCTAAAATCTAAATGTTGAATCTAAATGATTATGTTAAATTTAAATATTATGTCTAAATATAAATCTAAATGTCGAATCTTAATGTTTGGTACAAAACTAAAAATTTAGCTCAAAAGTTTTCTTCCTTCGTGAAACTTTTATTTTGGTACTTCTGCTGATGACAGTGTAAATCCACGAATACACCTGTTACAGTCTGTGAAATAAAGTAGGTAAACAACAACAACACCATGATAAAAATGAATAGATTAAATAAGGTACTTAAAATCCTGATCTCTCCACTTGACCTCTGACCCTCACCACGAAGCTGTCACTTTAAATCTGACTGGACTTTTTTTTTCTTTCTTTTTGTTTTCCTATTCATTTAAATGTATTTATTTAAGGATTTTTGTTCTTTTTGTCTATTTTTTTTCTTTCGTTTTCTTTTCAGTTTCTTTTATATTTAAATTCTCATTTCTATTTTGTATAATTTTGAAAAGGCATTTACAGTCTTATTTAATTTGTATCAGTGGCAAAAGAAAAATTTAAAAAATTTGCAATAGTATCTGTGTGTGTAAATGTTGATTGTGTAAAGTGAAAGAATCATTGCAATAATTTTTTTTTTTAAATATATTAATCTGACTGATCATACCAATGCTGAGAAAACCAGTGGGATGGATCCACAGGGGGAAGCAGACCCAGGAATTTTGCAAAACTTTCATCAGCATTACAAAATATTTTCCCCAATTAGTCAGAAAAGAATCCATAAATCATGAAGCGCCGTGTCAAATGATGGAAAGATCAGATATAATTATGGGGTTTGTAAACCTTACACATGGAGGTCGTGCCAAAGCCCCGACCCACCTCTTGGAACACCTTTTTTCTTTGATTACACTGAACCAAAACAAACTCATGATAGTTCTTCACTGGTGTGCCAATTTGATTATCTACCTGGGGTTATGTGAGCCAAAGAGGCGCCACGCTTTGCACGCAGCGGTGCCAGCGTCCGTTGTGATGTCTTATATTAGATCTGAGTCTTAGCAGCAGGTTCTGCATAACTAATGTGGAACAAAGACAAACAGGATTGGCTGATCTCCTCTGATCCTGCTGCTCCTGGATGTCACACTCACTCTTCCGTTTGAAGATATTTTCAGTTGATTTTCTTTGAGTTAGCTGCTAACTGATGCTAGCTTGTTTCTTTATAGCTTGCTCCATCAGCCAGGAGCAATGCGTGGCCAAATTTGATGAATATAAAATATGAATATTTTTTACCGGGGGGGAACGCAGCGCGCACTCAAGACACGTAGCGAGCCACTCGTCTGTTCCGAAAGAGAGAGCTAGGGGGGGAGAGGGCGAGATGGAGCGCATGAGAGAGAGAGAAAGATAAAGCGTGCGTGGGAGTTGCAGAGTTTCACCTGCAGGTATGTTTAAATAAAAGTCTAAAAGTCAAATTATTTACATCATTTGCCTCGGTGTCCATCTCAGCACCGGAGAGAGAGAGAGAGAGAGAGAGAGAGAGAGAGAGAGAGAGAGGACGAGGAGAGTCTTTGCCTCAACTTGTTCTGGACAATCATTTGTTCATTAATTTTCTGTAGAAGCTCACACTGGACATTCAATGAAGCTGATTTTCCAGAGACACTGTTTCTCATCAAACTGACCAGCTGGTCGTCAGAGAAGTTGGAATTTTTCTGGTCAAATATCAATTAATTTTCGTTATGATTGGATCTTTTTTTATTTTAATATCAGTTGATAGGTTTGAATCATAACAGCCAGAGGTTGTTGAACACATTATATGTTCAGAGAATTGTTTACAGAGAATTACACTTAAACAATAAAAATAATAATCATATTATTATGGATATTATTATTTTATTGTTAGACTTTTGGGTGATAATGTTGATTATATATAACATTAATTATTGTTAGGATAATAACACTTTTTTTTGTTGTATATTGAAATAAAATGCAAATAATTGAATAATTATTAGAAGTGAACAAAACAAAAACAACTGTATTCTTTATGTTTTTGTATTTATATATTTTATTGGTTTTAATTTTTTCTGCTTATGTTATTTAATTGCTGTTTGTGACCACAATATAATAATTTGAGGTTGAGGTGACATAATTTCAAGTAAGTTACTCATGTTTAAGGACAGGCTGCTATTATTGTTCTTCTTCTTTTTATTATTATTATTATTATTATTATTATTATTATAATACCATCTTCTCATTGATTTATTTTGATTTCAGCTTGAAATCAAAACATATATATTGTGACCCAGATCTTTCTATTTATTAATTTCATTTATGTTAGACATATTTTACCATTCCATACATATTTGTACATCCTGAGGGGGGGGGCTTAGGGCACCAATTTGGCTATGTGCGGCCCTGGGTGGTCTGGCCCCTGGGACTGCTGGGTATTGGCAGAAGTACTAGCTTTACAGCGTGCGTTCTAGTTCCACCTGTGTCCATTGGGTCGGTTCAGTGAAACCTGATAGATGGATGGACCAATAAAGGTAAAGGGGCAGATCCAGGACCCCCCCAGCCCACCCTCCTTTCTTTAGCATTGCCAGATACAAAATCCTCGACAGAATCCCATTGTAGCTCCATTTATTTATTTTTTTTTCCCCTTTCAGTTTCTTCTTCTGATCCGCAGCCATTCTTCTCCCCTGCTTTCACCCGGTAATGTCCCAGAGGACTCAAACGACTATGGATCGACCATTAGCGCCCAGTCGATGGGATGATGAACGCGGCGGTTGCCATGGATAACGCTCGCTGCTGTCGTCGCATATCTTCCGCTCCCCGCAGGTCTCTGCGGCATTTCCTATACATTGGCTGTCCTGTAAAAATGATGGGCAGTCAGCCATACAAGCTTTGTATTTGGTTTTGCCACTTATATATCTCCTATATGAGCCGTGCATCGAGCGAGGAACATGAATGATGCATGTGGAAGTTATCTTCCTATTTTACGGTTGATGTAGAGTCGATGGGAACGACAGTTTCTCCTCCGTCCGCTCCAATCCCAGTGATTTATCCGGCAGAAGTATTTTCAGAGCACATTTTCATTTAAATTACAACCTGGATGTTAAACAACTTTCAACAGCGGGTCCAGGCTTATTTGTCTTTTGCAGTTTGCAATTACAATAAAAGGAGGTCTCGGACATAATTACTCTCTGCTAGACTCCGGTTCCTGTTGAAATTCATGAAGTGAAGTTCCTCGGCTCCATTTTTATCCCTTTCTTTATTCCAGCATTGAGCTCCTCTAAGGATTTGTATTCTATATTCTAATCTGCATTTAGTTTAAAAGCTTACCCTTGAGCTCGTCTCCCAATATCTTGTATTACAACCAGAGACTTTTTTTTGAGTGCGGCGCGATTTCTCTTTATTTTTCAAGAAGGAAAGTCATAAAAGCTCATATTAACAATTACAAACAAATGGGATCCTTTCCTGAGAATATATGTATTCATGTATTTTAATTTACCAACCCTTGGTTTTATCTTCCTGTAAATTAAGTCAAAACGATTCATCCGAACTATGTAGCATAGCGTATATTATAGCATGCTATAGACACTTAAATTAAAGCATTGGGCCGAAATATAATAAAAGAAAATGTCTATATGATCTGAAACTATAATCTCGCTTGTATTGCGTCCAACTAGGGGGAGACCCCAGAGTAGACCCTGAACTCGCTGGAGGGACTTTTAAACAGAATAAAACTTTTATGTTTTGACTTACTTTTAAAATGATGGGGGTTTTTTTTCATTAATTTCACCAAAAGTTTGTACTTCCACGATAAGATTCCATGTTTTCTACATATTATGACTGTTCAATATGAAATGATTTATTTTGTTTTCCATATTTGAGATCAACTATAATTGAGATAAAGTTTTTATTTTTACAGTGTAAAGGGCACAGTGGTAATTAATCTACTTGAATGACCAATTTCACAGCATATTTGAACTTCTCAAAAGAAGAGCTGAGGTTTGCTAATGTCTGTTTTTATGGATATGAATACACTGTTGAACTCTGACCTACTGGATCTCAGCTCCAAACGTCTGTATGGAGCCGAGAAGTTTTAGCTAATGCTAATATACAATAAACTAAAACGATCATCCTTATTTAATTACAGACATTTCCAAAACAGTGGTGTCAGTAAGGACAACTTGTGAAAGAAGGCTCCCAAGGTTCAGTGGTGCACATGGGGTGTGAAGGACATCCAGTGTTCTTTGAACCCGGAGAAGAGCTACTCTAGCACAAATTGGCCAGCAGGCTTTCCTTATCCCTGCTAAGGGTGAAGCAAGAAAAGTTCTGCAGACTTCCAGTAAAAGCATCAGACTTCAGACCAAACGCTGCATCTGCCTTAAAATGTATTATTCATTAATTCTTTTTACTATCCAGCTGGTTTTAGTTTTTTTTTTTAATTTATGGTGGCCTCAGCTGCCGATTCGCTGGCAGTCAACAAGTACTTGGCTGAGTAGCGGCGGTCTAGAGCCAAGCAGGCGATTCGTTTTTTTTCCGAGACAAGGAAAAACATTATTCCTGTTTTATATGATCTCATTTTGCAAAATCTGCACATTAGTCTGGAAAGCATTACTTTAATTGGGCCATCATGGAGAGATGTACGAGTGGGCGGGCGTACTTGTTGGTCATCGCCATAATGGACTGGACAATCGTTTCGAAATCACCAGAATGCAGCATTTAAGTGGCTGCAATTTTCATGTAAAAGCTTCATTTAGCTCCTTCTGAGCATTCCTTCTCCGCATTTCCGCTGGTGACTGATGGATCCACGTCAACCCACCAGTATGAGCCCACTCCGGCGGTCTTCATCACTGAGGCATTTCTCTGATGGTTTGGCAATTTCTGTCATTAGTGAAATCACTTATGCGATGATGTGGCCACTCAGGTGCACGTCTTCAAGGTCTTATGTTCATGTTTTAAGCACTTTGTACATCTAACATATAAAAAACCATATTTGTCACTCCATGAAAACTTGGGCAAGGAGCCCAGCTCTTATTAATGGATATTTTTCAAGCAATACAATTGAAAAAAAAATCTCCTTTTTTTTTTGCATGATGTTAATGGTATTAGAAGCTTCGGAAGAAGAAGTTTTTGGTGGTTTTTCCACCTCCATTGGTCGAAGCGTTCTAAAATCAGAGTTTGACCCAGACTAAAATTGGAGGTTTGAATTTTTTCAAATTCGGACCAAGTACAGGAAGTAGAGAGGAAGAAAGGAGGTATTCAATCTTGATTTGGTCTGACGTAGAAATGAAAAGTCAACTTGAAAAACTTTGATTTGTTGTCGGTGTAACCCACTCCTGAGTAAGTACACGTCACATCTAGAGCCGTAAGGAGCTGGGCACTGGAGCAATCACCAATCTCAACGTGTTAAATGTATTGCAATCCAACTGATTGAAATCTTCAAACTAAAAGTTATGTCCGAAAACTTTCACTTTTTCAATAATAATTTTTACAATATTTTGTAATCTATTCATTTATGGTATTATGCGTAATTGATTCTTTAATTATCTTTTGATTTATTTATTAAAATGTATCAATTGAATTTATTTATTTTTTTATTGAGTTATCATTATTCAAAAAAATAACACTGCTACCTGTACAGCATGACATCACCACAGAATGTTAAATATGCTCAAATGAGTTAATTATGGAAGATCGTTTTACAAAGAGATATTCTTGGCCCAGTTCCGATGGGAAGGTGAGGAAGGGGCCATTTTAGTAGGCCAGGTCTATTTTGGGTTATGGGAGGAGTGAGTTTCTCCAATTTTTCATCTGACTAACAGATGGAGGGGGGGGGGGGGCGGGGCGTGAAAGAGGGGAGGATATGGAAACGAGAAAATAGAGGGCACTGGAGCTCATCCACCATGCATCATGTTCTACAGCAAAGGCTTGGTGGCAGAGTGGGAGGGGAGTGGCCACCGGGTTCAGCGATGAATGTTCACTGAGAGGAAAATACAATCAACAGAGGAGGAAGAGTGGAATTAGAGAGCGTCCTCAGTGTAAGCCGCCGCCGTTCACAGCGTTTACATATCAATCTGTTAACCGAAGAATAAGGTGGAGAGGGCGGAGCGTGAGCTTCACGGCCGCATTCACGTCTGCATACATGTAGGCGGAATTGAGTTGGTGTCAGGCGGGTGGAGGGGGTGGGGGGGCTTCACCGAGACGGAGAGTCCCGCAGAAGGGAGCTCTTCTTCCTCATGCATGGAAGCAGGTTTGGAAGGATTTTTTAAAATTCTTTTTCACGTCTGGTCTTGAAGATGAGCCTCTACTAAGAAGGATTGTGGGATGATGGGAGTTGATTTGTTGACCTATAGACATAAATGGCGGTCAGCGTAAACCCCGACACCCGGCTGTTCATGGAAATATGTCAGGATAATTTAGCTCACGCAATTTGATTTATCGAGCCTGAAAGAAATTGCGGTGTTCATGATTGCGTTTGTATTTAATACGTTTGAAAGGAAGGCGCTAATCGCAACGGCGTCGCCAAAAAGACACAGATGGCATTATGAAAAAACGGTTCCGTTGTTTGGACCGCACTTGAGGAGAATTATTGTACAGCCCAAAAAAAAGCAGACGAAGATGGTAGTATTTCACAACATCGCCAAACATCAGGGGTTCGAGGAGGACGTATAGGAGAAGAATGACCACAGCTATGCGCTCCCATCCCTCTCCATTCCCGAGTGCTCCGTTGTGGTACCCCGTGGATTGAGACCCCACTACTGGCCGTACCCCATCTTCAATCAATCTTGCCTTGACCCTATGGCCATCGTCAGACCAGATCCAGCGCTGACCAGCTGCCTGGTGGTCCTCTGTGGCACGTGCGCTCAGGTGTTCATGCCACAAAGAGCGGCTACCACCTGTTCAATGGATGAATCTATCTTCTATACTACAACTCAACTATTTTCATCAAAACTTTAAAACATGAAAAGTTTTAAGTGTTCCCCCATTTTTCGGCTGCGGTCACTCTGATCTCCGTCCAAACTCTCCAGGGCGGAAACCAAAGTTCTGTATATGTATATTATACATATACAGAACTTTCCCTGTAGAAGTAACTGCACCGATATATGGAGTTTAATAATTCAGAAGGGGGATGAAAAGCTGTGAGATGAATCTGTGAGGATGTTTGTGGCCTGAAGAAGAGACGAGGGTCCGTAAGCCCCCTCTGTCCGAGTTGACCGAGATCCAGCTGATTGTTTTTTGCTGACTTTACAGCTCTGCAGAGTTCTTCCCGGGCAGCAGATGTAAAGCGGATGATCCACGGCGGCTCGTTGTAAGACGTTCTAAACGGAGTGGCGTTGAAGAGACAGAAGATGCTGCTGGGACCCATTAGCTCTGTTCGGCGCTCCGAGGAAACGCAGCTGCTTCAGAGGAGCCCATGTCACGTCTTGTGTGTGCTCAAAGGAAGACGCTCTCCTCAACATGTCTCCTTTGATACTTAAGGAAGACGGGGATCACGGTCCTAGTGAAAACTCAAACCCCTTTTCCACCAGAAATAACCTGCTGCTGGTTCAGTGGTGGTGCTTGTGCCAGTGCTTAGTTGGTTCAACTTGTGCACCTCCTAAGAACCTGTTTGCTATTCCATTGGCAAGGAGCCAAGGCAGAGCCCCGCGATTACGTCACCGTGTAACTTAATAGGTTCTTGGTTCTAGACCAGCAAAGAGTTGGTGCTCGTCTGGCGCCCAGTATTGAGAGCCAGGTGCTGGTGCTTAGGCCGTCGAAAAGTGAAGAGCCGCTGCTAAGTTAGGCTTGGGTACCGAACTAGCCCTGGAACCAGCTCGGTGGAAAATGGATAACAGTGCCGGAATTTTTTTAAGAAAAAAAACCAATTTACATTTTGGAAAAATGTTTTGAATAAAATAAGAATATGGACAAGACTTTGGTCAGCCTGTTGGCATTATCTTTTAAATTGGTTTTAATGTTTAATCCTCCATGATGTTAAGTTGTTTTTTTTCACATTTTGTAAATTTTTTATTTGATCTTATATTTTTTTTATGTCTAACACGTTTATTTGAAATGCACTGAGCCGACATACACATTTCATTTCTAATGATTGTTCTGGGTAAGAGTCAGAGTCTCAAATGTTAGTGGTGATTTATGGCTTTTGAAAAAACGTAATGATTCAATTGCCAAAAAGCCTGAAAATAGAAGTAAATTGTTTGTTTTACTGGATAACAAAATGAATTAATGCAAGACAGATTAGACTAAATACAATACTTTTACTATCCTTAAAAAGTGAAGGATTTAAATAATCTTTTTTTTATTATTAAAATTTGATTTTATTAAAAAAAATAAATAAATAAATAAAAAAATTAGACATTTAAAAAAAAAATGTAAATTTAAAATAATTTAGATATCTAAAAAAATTGATTCAAACCAGGAGGATGGAGTGACAGGAACAGATGAGGAGGATGGAGTAACAGGAACAGATGAGGAGGGGAGGGCAGAGACAAAGATTTTCCACATCATTCTGTGGAACAGAATGGAGACAGGAAATTGGAAAAAGGAGCCAAAAACTGACAAGAAGATTTCTAAAAGTGAAAAAAAACAGAAAAAAAAAACAGAGAAACGTGCTCAGCTGGAGCAGAAAATATTCATTCTGATATTTGGGTTCCCATTTGCACACGTGTGTCAGTCATGTGCCATTTTTAGCTTTGATGCTGTTTTATTCAGCTCTTTTCTTTCAAACAGGAAATCAGAGGATAATGAAATGCTTTCAAAGGCCGCGTTCGCAGCCGGTGTGGAGCTATTTTTTCTGCCCGATGTCAGATTTTGTTAAAGATGCAATATGTCAGCTTTCTGCTTGGAGGCGCTTCAACGGGTCTGACAGCTCTGTTAATTCTGACCATCATCAGAAAAAAACTTTTTTCACGATAAAGGCTCGTCTGCATGTTTAAAATCCTGTTTTTATGAATATCTCCTTTCGACTCCAAATCTACACCGCTACAATAATGACACAAACGTATTAAAATGCATGCAGGAACTTGATTATGTGGACTCCCACCATACAACAGGAATTTTACCAGGGACCCCACAATACAATATAATCATGGTAGCTGTGGAGGTGGAGTGGTTGGCGGTTCAATCCCCACAATGTATCTCACACAAAAGTAGTAGGTAGTATGTTAAAAAAAAAAAAAGAGAAAGTAAAAATATATCCAGCATTTAAGTCCATCTGTGTTCCAAACCTCAACTTTGGTTCTGAATTATGAATTGTTATGAGATCTGGGCAGTGACTGAAAGAACGGGGTCAAGTGTGCAAGCGGCAGATCAGGACACCTTCCCTTGGACGTTTTCCAGGCACATCCGACTCGGAGGTGGACCCAGAACTCTTTGTAGTGTGGCTAAATTCGCTCTGCTAGAAAAATGTGGGCCTGGTCTGAGTTTTTTGCTCATATGTGACTTTTTCATGGCAGCGTCAACAGGTAAAAACAAGTGACATTTAGATTTTTTTTTTTCCAGCTCCGATTTGGCCACTTCCAAACGTGGTCCCTAAATCAGACACAGGTGGGATTTTATTCAATGCCACCTCAGTCGGAACTTTCAGATCAGAATTCATGTGACTTTGATGTGACTTTGATGACAAACATTATGAACACCACTATAAACTCTATAAACATCACTCTAAACACTATAAACGTCAGTATAAACATCACTATAAACACTATAAACATCACTATAAACATCACTATAAACATCACTATAAACACAATTACCATCACTACAAACATTATGAAGACCACTATAAACTCTATAAACATCACTCTAAACACTATAAACATCACTATAAACACTATAAACATCACTCTAAACACTATAAACATCACTATAAACACAATTACCATCACTACAAACATTATGAAGACCACTATAAACTCTATAAACATCACTCTAAACACTATAAACGTCAGTATAAACATCACTATAAACACTATAAACATCACTATAAACATCACTCTAAACATCAATATAAACACTATAAACATCACTATAAACACAATTACCATCACTACAAACATTATGAAGACCACTATAAACTCTATAAACATCACTATAAACACTATAAACATCACTATAAATACTATAAACATCACTTTAAACACTCTAAACATCAATATAAACACTCTAAACATCAATATAAACACTCTAAACATCAATATAAACACAATTATCATCACTACAAACATTATGATCACCACTATGAACTCTATAAACATCACTATAAACACTATAAACATCACTATAAACATCACTATAAATACTATAAACATCACTATAAACACTATAAACATCAATATAAACACTCTAAACATCAATATAAACACTCTAAACATCAATATAAACACAATTATCATCACTACAAACATTATGATCACAACTATGAACTCTATAAACATCACTATAAACACTACAAACATCACTATAAACATCACTATAAACACTATAAACATCACTATAAACACTATAAACATCAATATAAACACTCTAAACATCAATATAAACACAATTATCATCACTACAAACATGATCACCACTATGAACTCTATAAACATCACTATAAACACTATAAACATCACTCTAAACACTGTAAACATCACTATAAATTATAAATACCAGTGTCCTCGATATAAACTATATATACATATTATCCACTCTAAGTAGATGTTGTATTATTTATCCACTATCTATGTCTTTTAATCATATGCCTGATTATATTCCCTGAGAATAATTTCCAACAGAAACAGGGGGAAAAAAATAAAAAATATTGGATTGTTGGATGGTTATCTCTTAGTTATGGGCTACCAGAGCCCAGATCACAGAGATTCATCTCTTCAGGCGCCTCAGAAAGCTTTGGAAAGCTTTGGAAAGTTTTGGAAAATCGGAACCGGAGCAACTCAATTTGGAGCGCCTGTGATCGAGGCTGCATGTGAGACCGGTCAATCAAATATACATAAACCTAAGAAGAAAAAAAAAAGCAGTGCAACTCCTGTCCTCGCACGGAAAAACTGAATCCCTTTGAACATTCTTCCGGTCCATTTGAACTCTTATTTAAGTTTCAAAAACTGCAGGAAAAACGTGATGTGCTGTGCAGGAAGGGGAGGCACACAGGGCGTCCTGTAACGTAGAATAAACTGTGGTGTCAGGATGAGCTTATTGTTTTTATACATTAACACACATATTTGTTTGTAGTTTTTGAAATGTGTGTACTTTTGAAATGTATGTACTTAAATCCTGTTTCCTATTGTGTCCTCCTTGATTGTTGAATGTTGTCCCCGGCCCCGACCTGTTCCCCACTTGTCCTCGTTCCTCAGTGTATTTAAGTCTGTGTCTTCTTCCCTGTCTTTGTCATATCGTTCCCACTCATGTTATCTCCTGTGCTCCTTGGTTCTGCTTCCTTGTGTTCCCTAAATCCAGTATTTTTGTAAGTTTTGCTCTTTCACAAGCTCTTGTTAACTACTATGTTGTATTTTGAAATTTTAGAGCTTTATTTGTTACTTTGCATCAATTGATCTTTTTTTTTGCTACTTTATATATTTATTTGCTTCCTTGTTATTGTTTCTCGAAACAAACTTTGCTTTAAACTTTATATTTGAGCATATTATCTTTTAATCCTGTATTTTGAACTTAAACGTAACAAGGGAAGCGTTTTAGGAAGGGGTTCTGCTGGCGGTACACGTCCGATTGGTCACTTTCCGATTTTGTCCAAATTCGGTCCAAGTGAACGAACTCAAGGAGTTCTATCTTTTATGTTTTGTGTTTTACTCTAATAGTTATATTTTACTCACTAGGGGGAGCTTTTCTAAAAAAAAAACACCTCTATGACATTTGCCCAAACCCAGAAAAACAGCCGCATATGCAATTATTTTAAAAGGTCATCTCTCTTTCTTCACACTTATTTTCGTTGTTTCCTTTCCCACCCGTTTCGCCTGTTGTCTTTCTCTCCTCCTCTTTCTATCAATTCCTTGTCCACAATCTTTTTCTTTAACTTCTTGAACACAGCCTTTCCTAAACGGGTTTGGTTCACCTTCCTTATAAGGAGGCATAATGGGAAGTTCAAGTAGATGCGCCTCTGAGATGGCGGCAGACATGATAACAGCCTTGAAATCGGGAATGGGTGACATTTTCTAAAGGTATTATTTGTTTGGCTCACATCCGGATGTCTTAATGGCGAATGTTTCCATTTCTTAGCTTGCAGGTATTTTTGTGTAAATGGACTCTAAATTAACTTCCTCCCTTGAGTTTCTGTGCTCTCTCGTTCCACTGTTACGTTTTATCAATAATTGAACCCGAAAGCAGATACTCAGCGCACAGAACAGAGTCTGAACACGGTCAGAACACGGTGAAACAAAGATTTAATTCAATTAATATTGTAATATAGGTAATCAAGGCAAAATATGCAAACAAATGTAAAAAAATTAACTGGGCCGAGATCACGTTGGTAGTATATTCCGTCTGCGTTATCCAACTCACTCATGGAACCAGGGTAGTCAGTGGATGGATTTGAAGCATAGGAGAAGCAAGCAGATGGGTTCAAAAAGGTCCCTATATATATATTCTATTGAATTAGTTTTAATATTACATTGAGTAAATCCTATTCTCCTCGTTCCTGCACCACACTCGGTGATTTTATATTGTGTTTTTTTTTCTAATAAGTACATTTGATTGTCCTGTTGCATGCATAGCCCTGCCCAACAAGTGCAGTACGCCGCTGCTGTCTTTCTTTTCAAGGCTGTTTCTGAATGGTTTGCGTCTGCAGGGATTAATATCTGTGTGATAAAGGCCCGCGTATCTAAAAACCGCCAGAAAAATCCCATGCTCGGCCTAATAAAGCAGCGCTCTCTGGAAAACAATGTTGTTTTTTTTGCTTGCAATGTGTCCCTGGCGATGGCGTTTCCGTCTGATCGCCCCCTGGGGTTGCAGCAATTATAATTGAATTCAGCAGAGAGACACTATAATTAAGTCTTTATGTGTTAATATGGAAGAGAAACTTCCTCAAATTTCAAGCCAGCGAGTGATTTCGCTGCACAGGCACTGATTGACAGGTAAAGTTTTTCTCCTGAAAAAGTAAGACTTTTGGGATTTGCCTTTGAGGAACTTTTTGTTGAACTGAGTTGAAGCAAGTTTTATGAACAGTCTTCTGCATAATGAAAAAAAACCCTGTGACGACCCGAGACTCTCTGGGGCTTAAGTCTTCCACAGAGATGCTAATTGGTCCCCGTCTATCTCTTTCTCTCGCCCTCCCTAAGTGAGAGTGGGATGATGAAGTGCTCCATCACAACAGGTTTAGAAGAAAAAGGACGGAGCTTTCAAGCAGACAGACAGACAGTTCATGTGGGGGAGGACGGTGAGGAGAGCAGAGGTGAGAATTGATGGAAGCCGTGATAGCAGGGAAGTGTCACTCTGCCTGAAAACTCTTGTGGGAACTCTGGAGGTGAGTAAAGGGCACAGAGCAGCTAACAAGCTCTGCCAGGCAAATTTAATCTTGAACGTTCATCCAAGATCATTTTACTTTCTTCTACCCGCTGCTCCTCCAGAGAGTGATTAAATGCTTGTTGTTTTTTTTTACCAGGATTCCCTGTGATCCAACGTAAGCAGATTATTTCCATATTAATATAGGTCTCTACCCAATCACTATTACTGCTCCTACAGAGACGCCTTTCAACGTCAAAGAAGATCTGGCTCAGAGTTGCATCACTATTTCTTTTGCTGATGAAGGGTTTCTTAAGGCCAACAAACAAATCTTGTAACCCAGGGGGTTCTGTAGGTGGCAGTGCAGGGCTATGGGGTTCCAGAACCACTGTTACAAGAGGTCGGGGACCTATGGATTATTGTTGGTAAACAGTATCCGTATTTTGTGGGCGGAGCCTAACTAGTGGCAGAAAGTCTGTCAGCTCTGCATTACTGGCAGCATACAGGCAAAATACAAACTGGAATATAGATTTTTGACACTAGGGGGGTTTTATATCCAAAGATTTCGAGCGATAATTTTTCAATTATTGGTCCGGTTGATATTTTTTTTCTGCAAAAAACACTGTTTTTCAGATATACCTTCTTCACCATTGACTCGATCTAGTCCAAATTTTGTGCATACAAATCGACTCGAGGAGATCTATCTTTTATATTATATTTTGCGCTAAAGTTTCATATTTTACTCCCTAGGGGGAGCTTTTTAAGAAAAATACAGTGGAAATAACTTCATATTTGATTTAAGATAATAATAATAATAATAATAATACATTTAATTTATAATGCACTTTACATTTGGATCAAATCTCAAAGTGCTACAAAGTAAAAGCAGATAAAAGCATCAATAAAAAATAAAATAATAACTATATAAAAGCCTTACCAAAAACCAGCAATGTTAATTAAGGTTATAGATTCTGCTAAAAAG